>VCNE01002826.1:0-21765 GCA_009869805.1 Oncopodura yosiiana
AATGAGTTTTTTTGCTATATTCAAGGCTAAATCAAAATTGCATAACAATCTACATATATGCATCCATCTTCTTGTCAACAACATGAAACAAAATATTTTTATTTTTTTGTATAAAAAATTGTCTTACATATACTTAACACAACATTAAATATAGTCTCTATCATTAAGGAGTAGCTTCTCCAGCTTAAGATTCGTTGAATTAGCTCATAGAAATAAAACTTCCCAAATTCTGGAAATTCTTCTGGAGAATATTTTTCTCCAGCTTTTGAGGTAGATCACATTATTTATTTCCATGAGCTATAATATTCAACGAGTCTAACTTAGCTGGAGAACATCACGCACAACACTTTTTATATTAGTTCTATTTATATCCTAATTACACAAGATCTCGTTTTTGCTCTTCATCAGTATCATTCTGCCTCATCTTCCTCTCATTTTTATTAGTAGCACAAACTCTCTGTCCAGTAAGATACTTATGCCAAACTTCCACAAGCTCTGTAGTCTGCTCAGTCATTCCCGCATAAGAATCAACAAGTTGACACATTTTCATATAAAGTGGATTACTCATTTCATTATAAAACTGACTAATATTAACTCTCTCAATTTTCATATACTCTGCAACAAAACCTCCAATCACAACATCTTCTAGAGGAATAGCTGGGAATTGAAGAGCAGTGCTAAAAATAGGATAAACTAATTGATAACTCATAAGATAAGCTGGTCCAGAAACAAATTGTGGGAAAGGAACATCATATCTGTAAAGTGCGTACGGAACATATCTCTTGTAATTTGCTAATTCTCTATCAGGCAAATGACCATTGAATAAATGTCCGTAGAGCTTTGGACTTTTGCTATCTTCTTCCTGTAAGGTCAGGTCAGGGATCATTAATATTATACATGAAATGCATTCTATAAAAGTTTTCCATTACTATATGCATATACCTTAATGGATGTATTAATTAATTCCAAGATATGTGGAACATTTAAAAATACATCGTCATCCGTCTTCAAAAAATATGCTGCATTCTCACAAAATTTTGCTACCCAATCTAACATATGTAAAGTTTTGATAACAAGATTCCGATAGTTGTCATTGAAGTTGGCAATGATAAAATCATTGTAGAGATTTTGACTCTTGATGAAATGCTGAGAGCATTGACTCATTATATTTACTAAACTGAGTGTCTCCTACATAAGAAGAAATATGTTGAGTTATCATTATCAATATATATAAGTATATCAGTATTTATTTTTAATTGAGAATATATGACATAACTCACCAAGAATAAAAGCAAATGTGACATCACGTCTTAGTCCAAAATGCCCCCATGTCATTCGAATAGAGTTACGATGAGCAAAATGGTCCAGAGCTGTTGTCACCAAAATGACTAGAGTTAAATTATCTCCTTTCCTCTTACAAAGATTTTCATTTGGCAATGAGAAATTGTGAGAATATAAAGAATTTAATTGGTATTTAAGAAGAACTGAAGAATTATCTATTGGTGATATAAATGTGGGATCTAAATCTTCATTAGCTGAAGAAGGAATGTAACGTCTAATTATTTTCTTCTTACTATTACTACTACTGCTAAGAACTTTTAATAATGATGAATCACTTGTTGGCTCAATTGCTAGATAATCTAATTCTTCTTCTTCTTCACTTGGCTTTGAGGAATCACTTTGGACTTCACCTGTGGAGTTAAATATATTTTTTAGTGTGGGAATTAGTAAAGATTTTTTTAATGGCTACCTTTATTAGTATAAAGTTCCTTATGAAGTGTAGCTTGGAACATGAGGAAAGAAGTTAGAATTAGGAGAAGTAAAAATGATCTCACACTATATGACTCTACCCATCTTAAATATATTAGAGTTTAGTAGTTTATTTATTTATTTTATTTATTAAAAATAAATTGCAGACACGCAGACACAATTTTAATTTTAAAAAAATTTATTTAGAAATATAAAAAAACTTGGAAAATTTTAGTTAAGAGCAGAAAGAGAATGTTGATTTTGTAACAGTGTTAGTTGTTACTTCATGACTCTCTTTATTAGTTTAGAAAGTAAAACTACTGAGTGAATTGAATAATAATCACTTAGCTAAATACTTATATAGGTTTTTCTCTAATATGTAACACCAATTGACGCTATAGTTTGAGAGTTGAAGAAGAAACTGACCAACAACAACTAAGTACACTTTTGTATATTATTCCAAGCTTTTTCATATAGCTCAATAATAATAACTTGAATCAATAATTGTGTCTAAATTTATTCCTTCTAAACTTTGACCTAAGGAAGTAAATAGTTTTGCATTTTTTTCAATAGTCTCAACTTGCCTCTTAAAATGAATGACTCACTCTGTCACCACCATCACTCTCTCGACTCTAATTATACTTATAGATGATTTTTTTTATCTCCACTTCTCTTTGCAATTTGCAAACTACTCAAATACATAGTAAAAATATGTACATTTCTTCTTCTTCCCTTTGGTAGTAGTAGTCTCAAAATAATTAGTAATTATAAATCTTGCATAATTTTTTTCTTTCTACAATGATGACTAACAACATTGACGCATTTCCACTCTCTTCTTGAACTTCATAATTAACATTTTACCTTGAGCTAAAGTTTTCTTCAACTCTTGCTCTAATTAGATTTTTAGTTTAAAATTATTAGCATCATTTACATATATAGTTTTAAGCAAAACGTCATTAGTATGCTAATTAAGATGAGTCATTCAATCATCATTTCAGATTTTGCTGGTTTGGTGGTTTCATAATTTATTTTTTATTTCCAACAACAGAAGAGTTTCATTTTCATGAAGATTGTGTCATAAGACGCCATAATGCATTTAGCATAAGGATTCGAGACCTCAGATTTTCTAAAGCACAATAGTGTATTAGAGCGTATGTAAGTTTTTCTGAAAGGTTATCTGGCAGAGAGTTGCATAAGGTTATATAGTGAACAAAGGCTAATGGTCATAGCGCATGAGCATTGAGCGTTGTCATGAAGAAGACGAGAAGAGCAAAAGAGATTTGTTTGTTTGTTGCTCTCGTCATTTGCTGTGCTTCTCTCGTTGTGTTCAGTCGTTTTTATCGTCATTCTCTCTTGTGCTCTAACCAAAGTCACTTGCTCAAAGTTTTTGTTCTCCAGTGTCAACAATCTTTCCAACCCAAATTCCAGTTTTTTGTTTCATTTCTTTTCTCCAGTGTTTAAACCTTTGTCAAAATGGTGAGTGCAAAGTTTTTCTAGCAAAAATTTCTACATTTTGTGTCCAAAATCGAGCATTTTTAGGAAAATATATCGAGCGCCATTGTCTTTTGTTGTCTGAAAAGAAAAAAGTTTTTTCATTCATTTTCTTTGTAGAAACAGCATTATTGGTGTTAGAATTAGAATTATTTTGAAATTTTGAAGAGTAGGTTTGTTTTTTGAGTTTATTTCTTAGTTTTTTTGATGATGAAAAAAGACAAAAGCAATTGGCAAACGAATTTTTTATTTTATGATGGCTGACTTTTATTTTATGGTTGAAATGTTGGAAGATAGATGGCGCTGGAAGGAACTTTTTAAAACTTGAACTAATTAAAATGTTTTGACTTTGTTTATTTTTTAGCGTGAGTGTATTTCTATCCATGTTGGACAAGCCGGTACTCAAATCGGAAATGCTTGTTGGGAATTGTATTGTCTTGAGCATGGTGAGTTAATAAAAAATTAGATTTTTTAATTTAAATGTGGAAAAAAGAGTGGAAATTAATTGGTTGATGATTTTTTTAATTTAGGAATCCAGCCTGATGGTCAAATGCCTTCAGACAAAACTGTTGGTGGTGGAGATGATTCTTTCAATACATTTTTCAGTGAGACTGGTGCTGGAAAACATGTTCCTCGTGCTGTAATGGTGGATTTGGAACCAACAGTTATTGATGAAGTTCGTACTGGAACTTATCGTCAACTTTTCCATCCAGAACAACTCATTACTGGAAAAGAAGATGCTGCTAATAATTATGCTCGTGGACATTATACAATTGGAAAAGAAATTGTTGATTTAGTTTTGGATAGAATTCGTAAATTGGCTGATCAATGTACAGGACTTCAAGGTTTTCTTATTTTCCATTCATTTGGTGGCGGTACTGGCTCGGGTTTTACTTCTCTTTTGATGGAAAGATTAAGTGTTGATTATGGAAAGAAATCTAAATTGGAATTTGCCATCTATCCAGCTCCACAAGTAAGTTGTAAAAAATTATTACAATTCTTTTTTAAATGAGAGAAATTCTAATTATTTTTTTTAAAAATTATTAGGTTTCAACTGCTGTCGTAGAACCTTACAATTCCATTCTTACAACTCATACAACATTAGAACATAGTGACTGTGCTTTCATGGTTGATAATGAAGCTATCTATGATATTTGTCGCAGAAACTTGGATATTGAAAGACCAACTTATACTAATTTAAATCGTCTTATTGGACAAATTGTATCATCCATCACAGCTTCTTTGAGATTCGATGGTGCTTTGAATGTTGATTTGACAGAGTTCCAGGTAAAAAATTATTTTAATAAAAATTCTATTTTTTTTATAAATTCAACATTTATAATTTTTTCTTCTTTTTTTCTAACAGACCAACTTGGTACCTTATCCACGTATTCATTTCCCATTGGCAACTTATGCTCCAGTTATTAGTGCTGAAAAAGCTTATCATGAACAATTGTCTGTTGCTGAAATTACAAATGCTTGTTTTGAGCCAGCAAATCAAATGGTCAAATGTGATCCACGTCATGGAAAATATATGGCATGTTGTATGTTATATCGTGGTGATGTTGTTCCAAAAGATGTTAATGCAGCCATTGCAACAATCAAAACAAAACGTACAATTCAATTTGTTGATTGGTGTCCAACAGGATTTAAAGTTGGAATTAATTATCAACCACCAACAGGTAGAAAAATGATTTAAATATATATTTTATATTTTCTGATGATTAAAAAAATGCTAATGTTTTCTTTTAATAATTTTTCCAGTTGTTCCTGGAGGAGATTTGGCCAAAGTTCAACGTGCTGTTTGTATGTTATCTAACACAACTGCTATTGCTGAAGCTTGGGCTCGTTTGGATCATAAGTTTGATTTAATGTAAGTAAAAAAATAATCTTAATATTAAAAATTCTTCAAGTTTTTTACTAACTTTTTCTTTGCTTTTATAAAGGTATGCCAAACGTGCTTTTGTCCATTGGTATGTTGGAGAAGGTATGGAAGAAGGTGAATTTTCTGAGGCTCGTGAAGATTTAGCCGCTTTAGAAAAAGATTATGAAGAAGTTGGAATGGACTCAATGGAAGGTGAAGGAGAAGGTGGAGAGGAATATTAAATCAAAAACAGCAAGTTTCCATATAATAAAACAACTACTACGTAAAAATTTAAGTTAATTATGTGTACTAAATCAAATGCAACTGCCTGTTCATGAGAACTCGTTGCTTGTATCTCAAGAAAATTAGGATATGTTGTATCGTGAAAAATGTAATTTGTACAAGAAGTAAATAAAAAAATAGATTGAAAAATAATATAATCAAATGCAACTGCCTGTTCATGAGAACTCGTTGCTTGTATCTCAAGAAAATTAGGATATGTTGTATCGTGAAAAATGTAATTTGTACAAGAAGTAAATAAAAAATAGATTGAAAAAGAAAAATATAATTTTTTCGAATTATTAAACCAATTTTATTTATTACAATTTTCACTTTTCTTCATCACACATTATTTATTATTTATATGAAAAAATGGAATTTCATGTTTTTCTTTTGGAAATTATTTAAATATTAATTCGTTCATTAGTAGTAAATATTTTTTTAGTTGAACAGCTAGCAACCTCCATAAAACTTTTTTTAGATCTTGTTAAAAGCAGCAATATCAACACTTTGGACCTGCATACAATAATAAAATCATCATCATAAATATTCTACAAAATACAGAAAAAAACTCATATTATTTCTCTCTTACAAAATCTTCATTAGCTTCAATCAACTCAGTGAGCAAATCAACAGAAACTTTATCATCTTCAATGACAGTTGCAATTTGAAGCTTTTTAATTCCATAGCCAACCGGAACTAATTTACTTGCTCCCCACAAAAGTCCATCCATTTCAATTTTTCTTACAGCTTTTTCCAATTCCGCCATATCGGTTTCATCGTCCCATGGCTTGACATCCAAAATAACATTAGATTTGGCAACTAAAGCTGGTTTCTTGGATTTCTTAGCAGCATAGGCAGCAAGACGCTCTTCACGAATTTTGGCAGCTTCAAGCATCTTCTTCTTCATTATCAGAGCCAAACAAATCGACATCATCATCATCTTCTTCTTTTTTGCTCTCAACTTGCTTTGGTGGTGGAGCACCTCCTGGCTTTACAACAGCTTCCAATTTACTAACACGGTCAGTTAATTGGCGGACCTGAGATTAACAAATAAAAACAGAATTTAATTTAGTATGTTGGTCTCAATCAATATAATTATATAATTAATTTTTTTATTACCTGATTTTGCAAATCTTCGACTTGCTTCTTGAGACGTGCATTTTCTTCTCTCATGGCTGCGTCGTCTTCTTCTGATGGAGCTACACCACCTTGAGGAGTTAATTTTAAACAAGTATTTTTATTTTGTTTTAAACTAGATTGAATTTGCTCTCGAGCTTTTGCAACTTGTTGTGATAAAGCAGATAGTCCAGAAGTAGAATTAGAAGAGTTGAAGTTATTACAATCACCACCACCAGCTTTTTTAATGCCACCCCCTTGACCTGCCGTCAACAAAAGCAAAAAGCACCAATAATAAATAGTTTTTAGAGATATTAGTGGTTTTTTTTTATAGAAATCCCAACAATAAACAGTTTTTTAAATATTAAAATATTAGTACACAAAAAAGCCACACAGTTGATATTATTAACATGAAACCCATAAAGTTATTAAAAAAAGCATAAAATTCCATAAAAAATATGATGTCACAAAATGTAACATATGACAGAAAAATGAAAGTTGACTTACTCAAGTATTCGTAATATCTTTTCTCTGCTTCTCCGTACTTGATAACGTCAAGGGTAATGGCAGCAAGTGAGTCAAGAACCATCAAAGAATTTGCCATATGAAATTCAGAACTTCCAGTTAGAGAGATTTTCCAAAATTTTGATGGAAAGAGATCAAAATTTTTTTACAGTCTATCCGGCTTGGCAGCGTGGCAAGAAAGGACGAATTTCGGGGCAAAATGACATCATCAAATCACATGAAAATCTCTAATTGGCCAACGCACACTAATTCAAACTCGTCGGTTTGGATTAAAATTATTAAAAAATTCCATCTTTTTTTGAAAAAGTTTTCATAAATTAATTCAAAATGTCTTGGGGAGAATATCCTCCAGAGTATAATAGAAGAATTCATGGACCATATGATCCAGCTCGGTGGTACGGCAAGCGTAAGTCTTTTTACTTCCAGAATTTTGAACGCAATACAGAATTTTGATTATTAATTTTTGTCCTAATTAATTATGTAATTATTTTTATATAGCTGATACACCATTTGGTCAAGTAAAGTTAGGCGAATTGGTTGCATGGTTCAATCGTCGTCAAAAAACACCAATGGCTTTTGGGCGTGCTATTGGCCGAGGTATGCTAATTAAAAAGTAAATATGTTAAAATTGCTTAATAATTAATTCTTAATTTTCTTGCTTTAATTAGCTTGGTGGCGATGGAATCACAAGTACACGCAACCAATGAAATCTGGAGTTGCTGGTTATTTTCAATTGCTGGCTGGAAGCATGTTATTCTTCTATGTCATCAATTATGGAAAATATCGTAAGTATTTTAATTAACAAAATAATTATTATTTATTTAAGAGACTTTATATTTTGACTTTTTCTAGGCCGACACAGATTCTATAAATACCACTAAAATAATTTCCTCTGTTGGCCGTTAGTCAATTTGCCATTCACTGTCAATTAAAATTATCTAATTTCTCCAGAGTGAATTCCTATCACTCTCTTCAAAAAAAATTGTATGTAGTAATCAACATCAGAAAAGAAATGTAATTAAAGTGATTTATGATGAGATGTGTATGATGTATGTAGCTTCAAATAATAAATACTTGTAGAAAACAAAACTTGTCTTACTAATTACTATTTTATTATATAGCAGTTTTAATTAGTGTTGCATATATTTGTGTCTCACTTGTTATATTTTATTTTGATTCGACTCTTTTTTCGGCTATCTAACCTAAGATCCATAGATAGATGAAGAACAAACGAAAAAAACACGATTTATTATTGTACAATATTTTCAAAGTGCACTGCACTGACTACTTTATATAGAACTCCAATTTTTATCTGTTTGGCTGACTTTGATTATTGTTAGAAATGTCTTGTTGTTTTTGCGACGTCGAAGGTTGAGTTGTTGATTGCGAAGGTTGTGATGATGATGGTGGTGATGTAGATTTTATATCTGAATCTTCAACTTTAGGAAATAATATATCCACTGCTTTCCATACTACTCCTTTAACAGAATCAAAATATGATGGAGGTTGTTCAGGCTCATAATCATCTCGATGATGTTCAGGAATTGAACTTTGACTATAAGGTTTTGGTAGAAAAGATTCATTTGGAACTTTGATTTTGAGAATGCGAACCAATTCTAGAATTTGAGCATCTTGACGTGCTCTCTGAATATATAAATCTTTTAAGTCATTTTGTATTTGAGCGACTTCTGCTCGTCTTTCTTCTTCACGTTTTTCTTCTTTACGAGCACTCCTTGTATATTCAGAAATCAAAATTCCTACACAGATTTAAAAATTAATTGCAATTTTATAGTTTACAACATGACAATTATAATAAGTTATACCTGCAGCTATCACAAAAATAATTCCTTCGCCTAATAACTCAGCTCCCAACTCGATAGCCATGTTTTCATTTAGTTTAGGAATATTGACAGGTTTTCCCAAATTCATTGACCACATTTTCATTTTGACTTCACAAAAGTGATAGACTGTAATTAAATAATAAAAAAATGTACATTAGCTATAGAATGTAAAGGAAGACAGTATTTTTGAATGTATTTTATTCTTACATTGAGCTGGAGGCATACAAATATAAGTACGGAAGAATGGACTTGATTTGGCTCTTCGTTTCACAAGATTAGCTAATGGCTTAGACACTTGTTTTAAGACCAAAGCTCCTAACTTGAATACTGGGAATGCTCCTATATAAAATCAATAATAAAACAACAACATAAGACTTGTTCAATTAAACCTAATTAATTACTACAACAAACTAACCGACAACCATTCTTCCTGATGCTACAGCTTCTGCTGATTTATGTGCAGCACTTCCAGCTCGATCCCAAAGATATCTTATACTAGTACGGAACGTTGTCACCTAATTATTTCCTGTGTCAAATTAATAATAATTAAGAAAAGTCAATTAGATCAAATTGAGTGTATTGCATAAGATTATTAAGATATTGATTGACAAAAAAAAATGTCTCCATCTTAGAAACTTTGAAGAAACAGTATTTAGATTACCTGCCAATCCACATAGGCAAATTACATTTTCTAGGAAGTACTAATTAATAAATTATTAAGATATTTGCACTAGATAATTTATTGTTCTCATTTTCCTGTCCAGAAAAATTTCGTCAGCCTCAACCGTCAAGTGCAATTTCAAAACATGATAATTTTAGCGCGAGAAATGCCATTCAATCAATTATTGTTTTTCTTTCTGAAATTAATATTTTCATGATTATGAAATTAATATTTTTTATTAATTGCCTAAATAATGGCAAATAATGAAGCATAGAAGACCAAATGCGTATCAATATTTTATTTCTTTTCTGTAGTATTTATAGAATCATTGAAGAAGACTCTTCAGCAAGAATTGTCAAAAGAGTCATGATGATTATTTCATATCAATTAATATCATCAGAGAATTAAATCTAAGAAAAGAGTTAATACTTAAAATTAAACTAAATTAGAATATCTTAATTATACAACATCAAATATGAAGGTTTAAGGAATGTATACAAAAATGTAACTAGTGACAAAAAATAATTAATTTATTCGCCATCAGATTCACCACCAGAAGAAGAAACTTGAATGGGCTCTTCGTGTGCAGATCCTTGTTGTTTTTTAGAAGATGTTGGTGAACTATTAGCAGAAGCTGGTGCACTGGATGTTGCGGACTTCTTAGGTTTGCTGGCTGACTGCTGTTTCTTCGTTTTCTGTTGTTCACGAAATTCTACAAAAAAAACAAGAAGAACAAAATAAATTTACCATTCTATACTTTCCACATGCTAATGAATTAATTAGTATTTAATCATTAATAGAGCTTACGTGTAAGAGATTTACGAAGAGGATCAACAAATTGTTCAAAATCCATGTCTTCTAACGCTGTCAGAACATCTTCAGCTGTCATTGTTTTCTTATTCTTTTTTGATGCAATTCCAGCCGCTATGAAAAACACAAATAATTAACAATTGGTATTTACATCAGTAAATGATTTTTAATTAATTAATTATACCTGTTGATGTAGTATAAAGAATAAAAACTGAGGCCGTCTTCGTAATCACTTTTTTAGCTTCTCCCGAAATATTAGTATTTGGAGGAAGTGCATCAGAAATTATACGACTTACAACAGCTAAAGGTAAACTCAAGTCTTCTGGTTTTTCTGCCATTGTTGTTAATCACAGATTTACGTTAATTAATATAAAAACAACAAATTATTAATTGACGTTTATCGACAACAAAAAACAGCGGTGAAGAAGATGAAAGAAAATCCTTTCCCGCCAATCGCCTCATCTCATGAAAAAAATCTTTTTGCATTTTGGCTTTAGAAATAATTATCATGAAAATTATGAAATGATCCCAAAATGTTAATTTTTTGCACGAAATCATTTTATTTTATTCAGTACGATATTATAGCATACAAGTGTACAAAGTTTATATGCTTAGTTCATTTTACTTTTAGATTGACAACAATCAGGAAAAATGTATATTGCAACAAAGTTACATTTTGAACAACGTAATGCAATAATAATGTAAACAGGAGAAAATAAAGTTAATTATAGGTTCATTAGCTTTCAAATTTTCTCTATACTCAGGTTTCTATTACACTTGGGAGTATTTTGGCTTTTTCTGACTACTCTGACCCATTTTTCTAAATAACAGTGAATTGATGTATTAGAAAACATAATTTTATATACAATTATTATTTCTATCTATTATTGTGGACTTTTTTCTGTTTAAGTTGATTTGTATAATATATTCCAGTAGTAGTTGTCTCTCACTAGATACTAAATACTTACAACAACAATATAATAGTCTAATTAGTAAGTAACTCTTCTGTTTATGTCTCTTTACAACAATAAGTATTATATAATTTATGTACATTCACTCACACAGCGACACAACAGTAATTAAGTTAATTAGTACAATTTAGAAGATGAAACGGTAGATTTATATAAAGCATAAAGACTTGAGCCTTGAGCTTTTTTGTAAATATTATATTTTTTGAATTTTTCATTTTTTAATATATCTGATTTCGTCATTGTCATCGTCGACTATACAATTTTTTTCTGTTTTTTTTACACCACAAATCAAAACTATGTTCACAATCAGAATAAAAGTAAACACAGGCACACAGAGTGTTGTTATTTGTAGAAAATGACAATTTAAAAAATTAAACTGAGACTTATTCCTTTTTGACAATGTATTTGTTGTTGTGTGTTTTGTTTACATTTAGATAATAGTGTCGTAGAAGAGAGGATTGAAAAAGAATGTGGAAATAAAATGGAAAGTATTAGTTTTCCTATGTATGTACAAATGTGTTATATAGTTGACTTGAATTATTGAAAATTAAAATTAGCTAATTATAATAGTATAGAACTGACTGATAATAATAGGTGTTGTTTGTAATATAACAGATTATGTGCGACGTCGTATATAAGTATATTTATATAGTATAGTGTGTTTGTATTAGTATGATTTTTGTTTGTGTTATTTTTTATCGGTTGCTGTTTCTCTTCTTATTTCTGTTGTTTTGCTCCTTGTCAGCCAAGAGAACAAGAATATGACGAAAGATTGATGCAAGATCCATAAAGAGTGTCAATGCATGCCAAATGTAGTCATTGTCACCCATTCTCTTTTTCTCCATAATTAAATGAGTGTCATACAAGATGAAAGCACACATCATTCCAAGTCCAAGGAGAAGGTGAAGCTGTAATATATAGTAAATTAATAAAAGTACACAATTATTGACGTCACATATCACACACTATATTATTATTGCCTTATGCTGCAATACAGTATAGTGTGTGTTATCATTTATCAATCAATTTAATTATAATACACACTTCACTTTTCGCCAAGGTTTGTTTGATTAATTCTAATCAATTTATTTTAATGTATTTTATATATCTATTTGCAAAAATTCTGACTCATCGTAGAAAGAAAATTGAATTTTATAAATTATATCTCAACTTACATAAGCAATGGTGTATGAATGGAAAATGATGTTGATCATAGAAGTAATGAACAATGTTGCGACCAATGACATCAACGGTCCTCCAAGTGCCAAATATTTTCCTTCACGAGCAACCAATGCGCTATAAAAATAATAGATAAATTGATTTTTAGTTAATGAATAATTTCTTATTTCATTAGTATATTGATTGACTGATTGATTTGTTACATACCTTAGAGAGAAACATGTGAAAATAACGCTGGTGTACATCAGAGCAGACATTACGATTCTTGGATCCATTTGCCAAACCATATCAACTAGCGGTCCAGTTGATAATCCTTTTAGAAAAGAAGATCAAAACATAAGCAATTAACGATTTGTTTATGATAATAATTAATGATTATTTTTCTTTTACCTGAGCAGAAAGCAAGTCCACTAAGATACATAAACCTTGTTCCATCATCCTTTCCTTGTGAATTTCTGGAGAAAGCCAATAGGCCAATAAAAATAATAGTTCCCAAATGACTCAAAATTCCTCCACTCAATAATTCTTGGCAATGAACATATGCTCCTGCAGCAGCCACTATAGTCGCCAGAGCTAATGTTCCATAGACATTTTTTAAATGTGCTCTCATTGGAGGATCTCTGTTTCACAATAATTACAAAATTAACAATTCCTCATCACATCATCAATCTTATTTAAAATCTCTACACTTACATTTTGTTGTTCATCATCGTCGAGAAATCACGTAGAGTTTCCATTTTGAAATAATATATTATACTCGCTCTTCACTCTTTTATCTATAGTAGAACACAAGAAAACAAAACTAATTAATGATTTAATTAACTAAGGTCACCTTTGACTTTTTTTAGTGTAACAACAAACAATTCAATCTAGTCTCTAATTATATCTTATTCCATATTCCTTACTGAATTATTATTAATATTACCTTAATAAAATACACTTTCACTGTTCCTTCACTACTAATTTAATTATAAACACAATTTCCAAGAAAAAAATGTCAACAATTCCGGATTATCGTATGTTCTTCAATGAATGTTTTTCCTCAAATGAATGTGAGAGATATGATGATCTAGCACAATGTTGTAAAAGTATGACGACACTAAACATAAATACACGTCTCTTTAACTAATACCTACTAGCAAAGGCGGAGCTTATGCTTCTGCGTAGCCTTTAGTAAGCTCCTCCCATTGAGTCATTTTTCAGTGATGACAATTGTCTTTAACTAGTTCTGTCTAAACTACCATTAGTTTAATGGCATTGGGAATTTCATGGAACATTCGAGCATTATTCTCATAAGATTAAAAAAATACAATGGGACTAAAAAGTATTTTTAAACTCCTTTGCATATTTTGCATAAGCCAAGCTAAGTGAACAAAGTGGATGCTAATGAACTAATGAATTTTAGATCTATGTAATTTTGATGTAATACTAACAAGAGAAGTGTTTCAGTCCTTTCTCGAGTTTTGAATTTCATTGTGGTCTCAAATGAAAGAGGACCATTTAATTAGTCAAGTAGTGACAATTTGTGTTGCTAAATGGGCTCTTCTTCTTGGTCAAAATTAATTTTGAAGATCAAAAAAAGTGGACTTTGTTGCAAGCGCAACGCCACACTTACTACTTGACGTCTATTTCACATTTTATAGCACTGCTTCTTATGGGAAAATTGACATGTCTAAGGGCCAATTGGATACTTAATTGGCCATTGGCAACAAAAATTGTCACCACTCGATAATTAAATGGTCCTCTCTGAGACGAAAATGAAGTCAAAACTCTAGAGAAATAAATAGCTTACCTTCTATAATAGAAGTTGTATCATAAGTTCAAAATTTGAGATTTTGCATTATTTTTTGTACTCAAAACTCATTTTATTTCGGAAAAGTATTTACAAAACAAGGTCATAGAAACATTGAGGAAGATGTCAAGTTCATAATAATACTGCTTTTGGCACTTTTTGAAGAAGTTTGCAGTATAAAAATTATGTAAGAAGATAAGGTCGATTTTTTACATTATGACTAAAATATTTTATGATGATGAATTATTAAAGGCTTCATTAACAATTCCTCCATCATCTTCTTTGATTGGACTCGTTTTAAACCTGACAGTAGAGCTAGACCTTTCAACAGAGACTCCATTTCGATTTTTTAAAGAGCTTTTACTTGGTGGTGCTATCACAGTTGTTTGAGGCATATCGAAATTTTCTACAGTAGTAATGGAAAGTTGTTTACTTCCTCGGAATTTACCACACAATGCCATAATCCAGGGATGGACATATTTCTCTGTTTCTCTTGATGGTGAACCTATATGTCAAATAAAATATTTTAGTGGGCATTTAAATAAGAGTTAATTTTTGAGTTTATTACTTACCTGTGACTAAACTGACAAGAATTCCTACAAGGATACAACATCCACTTCCTATAAGAGGATAGAGGATGAAAGAAGTTGTTGCAATTTTATTAGGCCATGGACTAAAATCATAAAAAAATATGACATAGTTTAGATATGACGTCTCAATTTAATGAAATGAGTCATTACAAAATAAACTTACACATCTAACACTGGCGGTGTGTAATTAGCTCTAATTAGAGCTGCAGTGTAATTAACACTAGCAATCATTTCTTCAGAGCCTATAAATAAAATCTTAATTAGAATTCTGTATAGCCAATTAGAATTATAATTTAAAGTCTTACATCCATCAACACTAAATGGCAAAGTTGGTGACTTTGCACCAACAATAACTGCACCAGCTATGACTCCAAGTGTGCAAACATGACCAGCCAACATTCCTAAAATTGCTCCCTATAAAGATTATAGAGTCATGAGATAATTGTTAAGAATATTAATATTGATATTAATGTTGAATTACCCATTTGTTGGTGAAAGGTAACAAAATTCCCAGTAGAAAAACACCAAGAAGTGGTCCAGCCACAGAACCATTAAGAACAATTGAAGCTGTGAGAACACCTTCAAATTTACTGGCCAAAAAAGCCATTCCAATTATGAGGAGTCCGTATAAAAAAGAAATGACTTTGGTCACATAACTTTGTTGAGACTCTGACATTTTTCGAAATCTGTCTATTTTTCTTATGAAATCTTCCCATGTTACAGCAGCTACTGAATTGAGACCAGAGGACACAGTACTTAGAGAAGCACTGAAGAGACATGAAATAAAAAGACCGACTAGGCCATTTATTGGAGATAAGTGTTCCAGAACGAAGTATGGAGCTATTTGATCATTTCTGGAGATTTTTCCGAGAGAAATTGGATCACAGTCAGCGTAATTTGCAAAGACTACTATGCCTACTAAAGCTGCTAGTCCCACAGTCAAGATCTAAAGTAAACATTAGAAATTACAAATCAACTTTTAATGTACTCTACCAAAAATTAAATACTTACAACTAATGGCAAAGTCAGCAGCATGGTACTAAAAAATTAACAATCAGAGTTAACTAAAATTACTTATTAAAAATTAATTTAATTTCAGCTTACTAAATTCCTTTTTTGAGAGAACTCATACTGGAATATCTTTGGACCTTTAATTAAATTATATATGAGACATAATTAATTAAGCTAATTAGAAATTTCTTACAGTAGTCTGCTGACAGCCACAAACGCTAAGCACCATTACTCCATTTCCAAAAAAGACACTCAGAGTTGTCAATCTTTTGAACGGATTAAACTCCATACTAAAAAATTTAATTAGTGCACCAAAAAATAAAATTAGTCTCCATAAGTCTTTTTATAGCTTTAAGTTCCTTACTCTAGAAAACGAATCCTCTCATGCTTATANCAAATCCACCAACGATAATAGCTCCTTGAATGAGTATAGCTAGCATTCCAGCAAACATAATTAACATTTGAAAAACATCAGTCCATACAACAGCTCTTAGACCACCAATACTTGTATAAATGGCTGCAGAGAGACCGATGGAAACAACAGAAATCCAAATGGGGAAATTGACAACAGCATTAAGTGCTAGGCCTGGAGCAAATAAAACAACTCCCATGTACATACAAACTTGGAGTATAAATGTTGCAGAGGCTAATTGACGAACTAATTCAGACTCAAATCTCTTAGATAAGTATTCATAAGCTGAAGTTAATTTTAAGGGGTAGAGTGTAGGCATAAAAATTAGAGCTGCTAATGGCACAAAAAAGAGACAGCCAACAATCGTTTCACACATTAGTGTTCCATATGAATAAATTTCTCCAGCATAGCCCAAAACTAGAATTGGTGACATGTATGTTGCGAGGAGGGAGAGACTTGTTGGAATGAGAGGCATATCCCTAGAAATAAGTCATAAATTAAAATTAGGTATAGGTTCTCCAGCTTAGAATAAAACTTCCCAATAAGGAATTCTGGAAATAGAGAATATTTTTCTCCAGCTATATAGAAATATGAATCACATTAGACCATAGAAAATAATTTTACTCTATGACTAAATACCATAGAGTAAAATTTTCTATGGTCTAATGTGACTCATCTTAAGCTGTAGAACAATATTCTCTATTTCCAGAATTCCTTATAGAGAAGTTTTAATATTTCCATGAGCTAATATTAATTGCTACGTACCTTCCACCAACAAGAAGATCCGAATTTGTCTTTTGCTTCTTAAAAAATCCATAATAGCCCCCAATTAACATAGAAATCACAATCGTTCCCACAAGAATCACATAATCCAGTATAGAGAAATGAGCCAGCCATTTTTCCTCTCTCTATTTACAATCTAAACTTACTACAAACTCTGTAGAGCTAAAAAAAACTCTTTTAACTAATTACACCGTTAATCACATATTTCTTAATACTATACATGTTATATATTTATAAATATTCTCTAAAGCACCGCTTATGATATTGACCCAACTCTATTTTTATTCATTCTGTATTCATCAGCAATTCAGCTCACGTCACTTTATTATCACAATATAAAATTTAAATATTCAATTCCATCATAGAACTAAAGGAAGTTGTTAATGTTTTAATATAAGCTATTGATTGAGTAATTTAATAGTATATATCAATGAGTGCACTAGTTTAGAAATAAAACATTGACACACATTCTCTCCTTTTGCTCCATATTGCCAATTATTGCAATGCACAACAACTATTACACAACACTAAAATATTGTTTCTATCTCTCTAACCTCTCTTCAATGAACAACAACTCTTTACTCCACGTCGTCCTACTCGATACTAAATGTACTAAGAGCACCACATTAAATAATTTGTTTCCTCTACTACAACAATGCTAGACTTGTTTCTCACCTGTATATAACTCTCATAAGAGATTAGCAAAAAAGATGACGCACACAATTTTCCAATCTAGTTGAACCTCGACCATAATTTAATTACAAAAGTTAATAGAGTGTTAGAAAACTATGAAAAATGGTCATAAATTGAATTCATTGCATGTTAAGAGAGTTATCGTGACTCAATAATTTTGCGACAAAGACCTATAACGAGAGTTTTTAATTTTTTGAGAGCTCCATGATTTTTTGTGTGTAAATGTAAACTGACTCTAAGCAGTTTAATATGAGACCTCCGGCAAAATTATTAAATTTTTTTGCACAGATATATATGTTCATGGACATGGAACATGGAATGCAAATTATAGAGAGTTTTTCCTTGAGTGTCGTAGATTTTTTTATTTGCGTGTAAGTTTATTATATGAGCTCGTAATTTTTTAAGTGAAGGTTTGTACTTAGGCTTGATGTTTGATTATATAGCAATAATCAAGGAGTGTAGTAAAAAGTACGTAATGCATTTGATTGTATATGTATGAGTTAGGAATTGTTGGTTTATATATGAAAAGACAAATGGTAGCTAAGAAGTAGATGAACTTGACCGACTTATGTATAGAATATAAATGCGTGGTGCGTAGGGTTATTATATAGTTATATGAAGTTATATGAGAGTTAACCTTTGCTATATGAGAGTTGTTGATAAAAATATCAAATGTTGTCAGTTTATGTAAGAGCTTTAAATCTCTCATCTTGAGGTTGGTCTATAATGTTTTAGTTTATGAATATATGAATTGCTGTAGTTTAGATATCCAGCAGCATCCAGTCTCATATAAAACAGGAGATAAGATAAAATAGTCCTTATTTCTTCATTAGAAAAAACATTGAGACTCTAAATAAATAAGACAGTATATATATACTCCTTCTTGAGTCTATAGTTTGAGCACCAATTTTTTCTAAAATGAGAACTTTAATTAAAAACTGTCCATTTCTCCAGAATTGTCACTCCAGCACTAAAATCGTTGGATCTAACTGCCGGCTTAGTTGCTAGCATTGGAATAGCATCTTACACTTATGGAAAATTGCAAGACTGGAAAGTATATACATTTATATCTATATAAACTCTACTTGTGTAATTATAACTAACCTAATTTAATTCCAGGAACGCTCTCATTTAAGACACCTCACTAAAAAACGGCAAAGCGAACGAGCTGCTCAATTAGCCCAATTAGAAAATGAATTTACTCTTACTGAAGAACACACAGAAATCATTAATCTTCCCTTAGAGCAACTTATAGAATCATTACAATCACGAAAATTATCAGCAGTTCAAGTTTTCCAGGCATTTATTGCTAAATCAGTTCAAGTGACTAAAGAGTTTAATTGTATAACTCTCTTTAACTCTAATGCTTTAGCAGTGGCTCAAGAGTTGGACCAAATGCCAACAGCAAAAGGACCATTGCATGGCGTCCCATTTTGTGTCAAAGATGATGGCGATGTTGAAGGCTTAGATACAACTGTGGGCTACGCCAAAAATTTATTTAAGCCTGCTGGGTCCAATGCAACTTTGGTTCAAATTTTAATTGACCTTGGTGGTGTCATTTTTGCAAAAACTAATTTACCACAGACCTGCATCTCTTTTGCGAGCAACAATCCAATTTATGGAAAGACTTTGAATCCCTTAAATAAGAAATTAAGTCCTGGAGGCAGTAGTTCTGGAACTGCTTGCTTAATTGCTGCTAATGGAACACCATTTGGCATAGGATCTGATACTGGTGGCTCTGCGAGAGACTCCAGCGAATTTTTGTGGCATTGCGTCACTCAAGAGTTCTAAGAATCGTGTTTGTAGAAAAGGATTTCAGCAATGTATACAAAAGTGCATTGGAGGTAATGGTAATTAATATTTAATTATGTATAGTTAATTAAAGAAGTGAATTTATTTTAATAGCGACAACTGTACCGTGTCTAATGGCTAAAGGAGCTAAAGAAGTTGCATTACTAATTAAACTTGTTACTGAGAATAATCTTCAGAATAAATATGATGCTAAAGCTGTTCCTATTCCATGGAATGATCAAGTAAGGGCTACTTCACTATATACTTTGAGTATAGCAACTAAATTCCATGTTAGACTGGAGAATTTCTTACAATCACTTGGACTAAGATTATCAACTATGACTCTAATGAGAAGTCAAGGCTTTACAAATCTACAGCCTATCATAGTAATTTGCTATCCTTAGCTAATAAATGATTTGTTAGTAAGGATAGCAAATTACAATGATAGGCTGTAGATTTGTAAAGCCTTGACTTCTCATTAGAGTCATAGCTGATAATCTTAGTCTAAGTGATTGTAAGAAATTCTCCAGTCTAACATGGAATTTAGTTGCTAAAGCCAAAGTATATAGTGAAGTACCTTTTGGAAGCCAGCAACCACCACCACTTGCAGCACCCATAGTATAATTTTCTCGTGTAGCACATAAGCATCGGAAAACTTCAATATAGCCTTCATCATCAGGTTGAAGATTTTTATAAGGTTTATCAGCAGGTCGTCCACGCCCAAAAAATTTCTCACGAACTTTAGAACAAACCAATAAGCCACGACGATAGTTACAAGTCTGACGAACTAAATTAGAATTCTGTTGAATGATTTCCTCCAGTTGCTCATTCATTGACTGGAGAGTTATAAGAAATAATGAAGGGATTGCCAATTCATCAGTGTAGCTATATAAAAAAATATTTAAACTGGAGATTCTTCAGTGGAGAAGAGAGTTTTTTTTATTTATTATTGGAAACTTGGAGACTAACCGAAATTGTGGCACTGGAGTAAATTGAGCTTCAGCAGCTTTCTGAATTTCAAATGATCTCGTTTCGTTCCCATCAACGTTTTCAGTACATGTGTGATTAAACCAAGCGTATTTATAACTTCTAGTATGGATTCTTATAATGTTATCAACAAAATCACGAATTAAATCACTGTCCACATTTTCATAGAGCAATTGTCGAACTTCGTCACGCTCAGTGGGATCTGGAAATGCCAACTTTACTGCTATATGAACCTTTAAAAAAGAATTTGGAATAATTAAAAGTTGGGTTAATTTATAGGCTAGGTTAGGCAATTAGAAGGAAGAAGAGAGTTACATTATGTTTGTGACGAGCTACTTCCCAAGGAAGAACTAATTGGCATTTGATTCCAATAGTAAATGAGAGGAGGATGATAAGTTTCCAGGAGAAGTTCAATGAATTTTTTCCAGCCATTTGATAGGAGTCAAAAGTCGTTACTTTAGTCTAAGCTAATGAATCATTGACCGAGAAAGATCAAACGATTTGTGTCTGGAAATCTGCTGGAGAGTGCTGGAGAGTTGTTACGTCATTTCCATAGAAAAGTTGAACAACTGTGTAGAGTCTAGACTTCAAAAGAAAAATATTTTTTTGGAAATAATGAGTTATGAGTTACCATTTATTTACTTTCCAAAATTGAATTTCCAACAAAATTCCAAACATCATATAATATAAATGCATTTAATAATATTCCAACCCTGTTGACTATTTCTCCAGCACAATCTCTCTCTTTAGTTTCTCCAGTTCCAGCAAATGAAATATTTTTTTTGGAAATAATTTAATGAGTTATGAGTTATTTATTTACTTTCCAAAAGTAATTGTTGGAAATTCAGTTTCCAAATCTCATATAATATAAATGCATTTAATAATATTCCAACCTTGTTGACTATTTCTCCAGTGCACTTTAGTTTCTCCAGTTTTCCAGCAAATGAAAATGCATTGGCTCTCTCATACTTTCATTACTTTCCACATTTCCAGTACTTCTCCAGTAGAATCTTGTGGTGAGTAAATCTCAGTAGACCACAGTTCTCTCTTCTCTTCTCTCTGTTTTCAATAGATAATGCATTAAAGCAATCATTGTAGCATTCCCCACATTATACATTTATAATAATGTTCAAATGGAATATATATAGCAAAGTCGAAAACAATCTAAAACTGCATAACATTTCTCTACCCTAAAACTTGAGATAGTAGCCGATGAC
>VCNE01002828.1:0-12997 GCA_009869805.1 Oncopodura yosiiana
TGCCGTCAAATAGTTATAGGCAGTTTTCCGTTATAGAAAAATGTATTATAAAAAGAATGAGCACAATATGTTAGATAGAGAGACTGAGATTTCTATGTTATAGACAGATTTCACTGTAGTACCAAAGAATTGAAACATTTATACCTATTATTTTTTTTCTGGAAGCAAATGAGTGCAAAGTTCATTTAGAATGTATGGATTGGTTAGGCTTAAGAAAATCTACATAAGTAATGTAAATTATTTAAGTTCTGCTCAAATATATATTATTATATGATATGTTTCACATGTCATATCTCTTTGGTGTCTTTACTTGTCTACCATATCGTGTTTGATATGTAGTTTTATTTGCTGTATAATTCTCTTGTGTGCTCTTATTTTCTATAGTAGGACTCTCTTCTCCTTCACTACTACTTTCAATATCATAATCTTCATTCAATTCATTTTCTACAGCTATATGTTCTTGTGGGTATTTCCCATAATACATTTTCATGTGCGATATATGTACTCTTCGTGTTGGCGCATCATCACTATCTGTATATCTCCTAACTATATATTGTAAATCAGAGACTTTATTTACAACGACATAGATTCCCTCATACTTAGGCAACAATTTTCTGCTTAAATCCTTATCTCTTACAGTTAATTGCCTTTTTATGAGTACCATATCTCCAATATCAAAGGTTTTTGCCTGGTGTTTAGTATCATACAATTTCTTATGTCTTTCATGCTCTTTTTCTAATCTAGCCTGAGCTTTTTGTCTAGCTTCCTGCATACGTATTAAAATTGTAGGGATTTCCTGTCTATCTGCCTGCGTAGGATATACAAGATCTAATAATTGTGTAGGCTCTTCTCCAAATAATAAAAAATGAGAGCTATAGCCTAAACTTTCATGTTTATGTGTGTTAATGGCAAACGTGGCAGAAGATAAATAATTTGGCCAATCAGTATGCGTGTCATTCACATATTTAGATAATATTGTCTCAACTGTCTGTATGTATCTTTCTACAACAGCATTTGTAGAACTTTTATAAGGAATGCTATAACGTAGCTTTACTCCTAATAGTTTATGTAGCTGTACATAAAAGTTGCTGCAAAATATACTGGCATTATCTGATAACAAAGTAATCGGAAATCCAAATTTGTAGAATACTCTATCTACTAAAACATTCGCTACTGATGATGACGTAATTTCTCTCATCTGTTCTGTAATTAAATAACGTGTAGAGAGATCTAATATTACTAATATATACTTAAATCCCTTTTTTGATCGAACTAGCGGCCCACATGCATCCAAACATAAATGTTCGAATGGTTTTCCTGAATAAAATCTTCCCATTAAGCCATACTGTTTACCATATGTGCCTTTACGTACTTGACATTTATGACATTCTCTGACAAATGTCTCTATTTTACTTTTTAAGCCCTTGCAAAAGAAACGAGCTTTAGCGATATCATAAAGCTTGTTTGTTGACAGATGACCTCCAGTTGGATGTGTGTGTAGATAATTTAGCATATCATACATTGCTTCTTGTGGCATCATAACTAAATGTTTGCCTTTATGTTTTCTATATAATATACTATCCTTTAACATATATCTCTCATTATATTCTATATTTTCTTTCTCATTTTCTAAAGTAGAAATAATCGGAGAGAGAGAGCTATCTTTTCTCTGTTGTTCTTTAAGCTTTTCATTGTTCATGACTATATCTATAGCTTGCAATTGAAAATATATATTATCAATTTTATTATCTTGTTCCTCATCCTTCATAATCTCTACTGGCATTCTACTCATTCCATCAGCTAATTTATTACAACTGCCACTTCTATGCTTAATCTCAAAATCTAAATCTTGTAGAGCTAATTTCCATTTAGCTAGTCGTTTTGAAGAAAAATTTTTGGATCTAAGCAAATAACACAGTGAATGATGATCTACGATTATTGTGAATTTTCTATGAAATAAAAATTCTTCTAATCTACCTGCTGCCCACAGAACAGCAAGGCATTCTAATTCAACAATTGAAAATCGTGTTTCACTGTCATTTAAAGTTCTGGAAATATAAGCTAGTGGTCTTTTAATATTATTTTCTACTATAAAAAGAGCAGCTGCTAAACCTAAAGTACTTGCATCAGTTTCTAAAATAAGTGGAAGCGTTGGATCATAATATCCAAGCGTTTCTGCTGATGAAAGTCTGTCTTTTATTAATTGGAAAGCTTTCTTGCATTCTTCATTAAAAACAAAAGGTTGATTTTTCTTAAGTAAATCTGTTAGAGGTTTGCAAATGATTGAATAATTTTTAATAAACATTCTTAAATACCCAAAGCTACCTAAACAAGACCTTAGTTCTGAAACATTTGTTGGTTCTCTTAACATTTTTATGCCTGATATTTTACTTTCATCACAGCTTATTCCTTCACTAGATATTTTAAATCCTAGCATTTGTATTTCTTGTAAGCCAAAAGATGATTTTGAAGGTTTAGCAGTGAGATTGTGGTCTCTTAAACGTTGGAGAACTAAATTAATTCTTTCTAGTAGCTCTTCAAAGGATTTTGCGTATATAAGTATGTCGTCAAGATAAAAAATAACAGATGAAAATAATAAATCCGACAATACATGTTGCATGACTCTTAAAAAACACGCAGGTGCATTTTTCAGACCAAAAGGTAAAACGAGAAATTCGTATTGCCTTTGATTTCCAATAAATGCAGTTTTGTGTCTACATTTTTCACATAAAGTTAATTGAAAGAAGCCTTGAAATAAATCTATTTTAGCATAATATTTAGAGCCATTAAGTCTCCAAAGAATTGAGTTTATTCTTGGCATAGGGAATTTATCATTTATAGTAATCGCATTTAAATCTCGAAAATCAATTACAACTCTATATTCAGCTTCTATCTGATTCCTATCAAGCTTTTTCTTTACTATTAAAGGATTAGCAAGAAATGGAGAGGCGCATTCTTGTATGACTTTATTTTCTAACCAGATTTCTACTTGTTTATTAATAATATCATCAACAAATGCAGCTCGTCTATATATTTTCTGTGTAGTAGGAGCATTATCTCCAGTATTTATGTGAACAACGTAATCTTTATATCTTCCTAGGTCATTCCATGACCAAGCAAAAACAGAGGCATGCTTTTGTAATAAATTGATAATCTCTTGTTTTTGCTCTTGAGTCAAAGCTTCATTTATTTGTATTACTTCCAGTTGCTCTGTTGTAAGCTTCTTAGTGGACTCTGGCTTTGATTCTATATTACTATGTACTCTTGTGTCTTTATAGCTACAATCTAATCTATCTTCACATGTTAAAAGCTGTGAGTCTGCTGGCTTAGTCGTTGACTTGTGTGTATACATACCAAAGACGTGTTCTAATTTATCTATATGTAAAGATTTTAAAGTGCTTTCAGAGTCAATACACATACTTTGTTCTGTATAAACACTTGCCCACGTAGCTAAACCTTGAGATTCTTTTATCCTATTTTCATATGCAAGCAATGCTTTTATACTAAAATGCATTGGAAGAGTACAGTTGTCATCTTCTATAGTAATAATCTTTTGATATGGACTCATACATATATTTGCACGTACTAACAAATCTAAACCCAAAACGATGCCAATTTTTCCTAAATCTTCTACAATGAGAAATTCATGCTTGTATTTTCTACCCTTTGGAGTGAATGAAATTTCTAATTCTATTTTTCCTACTAATGGAATTTCTTGTCCATTAGCAGCATACAACGTGGTCACCATATCTTCTTTTATCGCACTTTTATCTAATATTTTATTGTAGCACAAGAGAGAGCAAGTCGCTCCGCTATCTAATAGACCAATTTGTGCGAATATAGCAGGTTTTGAAAGAAAAACTCTACAATATACGTGTGACGGATTCCTTAATACATATTTTAGAAGGTCTCCTTTACTACTTACTACATTTTTGTCTGCTAGATCTTCAGGAGAACAGGCTGGATCTGCAGACATACTCAGTTTTTTTGTTGAGAATTAGAAGAAGAAGATCTTTGCTGATTAGTAGTAGTAGTATTATTTTTATTTTGGGTATTAGTGGTATTAAATCTACCCTGTCGATAATTGTTATTATTATATTGAGTATTAGAGTTTTGCCCTCTATAGCCTGAATTTGCTAAGCCAGCATTATTATTATTTCTAGTGTAATTATTATTTCCTCTTTCTCTCTGCCATTTACGGCAATCACCCTTGACATGTCCTATTTTATTGCAATAAAAACATGTTGGAGGACGCTTTGCCGTTGGTTGCCAATTTTGACTAGTTAACTTTTGGTCCAGTTTACCTTGAAGTAAAGACATTGAAGTTTTAAGCTTACTAATCTGCTCTTTTAAGTCTGCAACCTCTTCAGTATCAGTAGACAATGCTGAATATCTATCTTTTCTATCTGTTTTAGACTCTTTTAAAATCGCTGAAAGCTCCTGTAAGCGTATTAAATAATCCCTAACTTGTTCGGGAGTGCTAAAATTTTGATTAAATAAATCCCTAGCTGTTGATGGATCTACTCCTTTAATTAAATAATTAATAATTTTCTTAGAACTCATACCTTGGTCCATGCGATGACAATAAGATAAGATTTTGTAATAATAAGATTGAATGGAATCAAATGATGACAGTTTCAACTTGCGCAATTTTGCCACTAGTTCATCTTCAGTTAGATGATCTTGAAAAGCTCTTTTAAGTCCATCCAAGATTTCATCCCACGTAGGATTTCTTATTTGTTGGCCATTGCGTCTTAATTGACGTTGAAATTCAGAAGTAAAGGTAGTATAAAAATTTTTGGCACTGTCTGTTAAGTACAGTGGCAAATACTCCATTTTCTGTTGTTCTGTCCAATTATTTCCTTTAGCGAGAGAAGTAAACTCTCGTATGAAATCTTGTACATTACGATTTCCATCAAATTTCATCAAACCAGGAAGAGTCAAAGTTGGAATTGACAAATAAACTGGTGCATTTCCACCAGTAGTAGCAATTCCTCTTGTTCCAGAAGTGGTTGATGTCGTAGAAGTATTTGTTCCACTACTTGTAGTCGCGGTACTAGTAGTTCCGGTTGCTGGAGTTGTAGTATTAGTACTCATTTTGTTAGTTGTTGGTGATGTATTGATGATTGATGTTGGGGATGTAGTAGGAGTAGTTGGAATTGTTGATGGAGAGCTTTTGATTGGAGATTGAAAATCTTCTTCAGGTGTTGATGGACGACTTGGAGAAGCTAAGTCGATGACGAGAGTATGTTCTTTGGCGTCAAAGTAAAGAGATTGACGCGAAGTTGATGGTAAATTTTGAGTTTTATCACTTTTCACAACACTTGTAGGTGAGCTAGTTGAACTAGTAGTAATATCTTCAGGTGTATCAGCTATGTGTAAGGTAATGTTTCTTTTCCTATTCTCTTGTTCTACTCTGTCTAGTTTGGTACCCTCTGCTATTAATTTGTCTTGTGTAAAATCGTATTGAGGAGGTCCTTTTTTTCGAGTATGACGTTCCTCACTCATTTACTTATTATAGATTAAAATTAGAATTGTTTGATCAGGCAATTCTATAATAACCCGATATACTATGACTTTAATTTACAGGATTATTATTGAGAGAAAAAAAAAAACAACTGATTTTTCTACGTGTAATAATAAAATAAATAAGAAATAGTATATTTTTAGTCTATTAAAATACTCCTGTGATGATTGGACCGGACAATGGTTGCCCCTGTAGACCGAGGGCCCGGCCAAAATCTATAAAATTATATTATATTTATATCTCATTTCATTTTTGTTTTTGTCATCTCATTTTATGTTAATATTTCTTCTTTCATTTATTCATTGATTCTTGAGATGATGATGTTGATGTTGCCTAACGGCGACTGTACATCTATATCCAATTTTCTCAAGCAGCTTGTTGTTCAATCATTTCAATCAAATACTCAGCTTCTACGTCTTAGACTGAGTTAGACTGAGCTTTGATCATTGACTACTGCTCGTATGACAGTAATCCAGCCAATTAAAAAAGAGAGTGATTCATTTACTTCTCTCTCCACTTTGCTCACCACCATCGCGTCAGTCAAACTATATAGCCTAATATAATGAGACTTCAGATTTCCAATGAGAAATCTCATGTCTCTTCTTCTTCTTCTACAGTTCACTTTTTGCTCTTGTAGCGTTAAGTTACTTAACTGTAAATTGTGAAGTAAGAGCAAAAATTTAAGCAATTTTCAGTGATTTAAAAAGTGGTAAAGTGAAAATCAAAAAAGAGACTTTCAAAAAGAGAATTTCCTTTCACTCAAAAAAAACGTGAGTCAGTGCTAAGAGAAAAAAACTTTTTAGAATTTCCTTTCATTCAAAAAAAAACGTGAGTCAGTGCTAAGAGAAAAAAACAGTAAAGTGATGGCTGAATGTGAAAATAGTGATCAGATTTTTTTGAAGTTTTATAAATAAGCAATTTTCAGTGATTTAAAAAGTGGTAAAGTGAAAATCAAAAAAAAGAGACTTTCAAAAAGATAATTTCCTTTCATTCAAAAAAAACGTGAGTCAGTGCTAAGAGAAAAAAACTTTTTTAGTCAACAGTAAAGTGATGGCTGAATGTGAAAATAGTGATCAGATTTTTTTGAAGTTTTATAAATTGAGCCCAAGAGCTCATGCACCTGAGAAGTCAACTGCCCTTGCGGCAGGCTTTGATCTTAGAAGGTAAGCTTAGGTTAGGTTTCCCAACCTAACCTAAATATTTATTTTATTTTACTAAATTTTTTTTACTAAAATCTTGTTTTTATTTTATTAATCAGTGCTGTCGAAACAATAATTCCTGCAAAAGGAAAAGGATTAGTACCCACAGACTTATGCATTAAGTTACCACAAGGAACTTTTGGCCATATTCTTCCACGCTCGGGATTGGCTTTGAAACATCATCTCGATATTGGCGCGGTAAGCTCAAAAAACTTACTTTTTACCATTTTTTGCAAACTGTCTTCTAATTAAAATTTATTTTTCTTTTATTCACAGGGAGTTTTAGACGGTGATTTCGTAGGAAACGTTCAAATATTGATATTCAACCATAGTTCAACTGACTACAAGGTGACTGTTGGTGCAAAAATAGCACAGTTAGTGATTTCCAACATCACTAATGCTACGCTTTTGCAAGTGTATGAGGTAAAATCATCTGTAGTTCTTATTTATCTTAATAAATTCGCAAATTAATTATTTATTCTTTTATGTAATAGGAATTTCCACCTACAGAGCGAAATCCTGAAGGTTTTGGAAGCTCAGGGATTTAAGAGATTTTAATTCTTTTTTTGTTGGTTCGAAATTATTATTATTATTATAATATTATAATTACAAGTGAAAAACCATCATCGCTACTACCACCACCACTGCTACTACTACTAATAATAAAAAAATTATAATAATGTAATTTTAATTAAAAACCAATAAAACAATCTTAGGTTTCTCTTGTCCTCGGGATGTATCAGGATAAGATACAATTTTAATTATTACTCTCTTCTAAAACCCAACATGACGTAAGTATTTAATTATGATTATTATTACTAGTATCAAGTATTATTCATTTTAAATTATTCCATTCTGTTAGGAAAATGGAGGGAAGAAAATATTTACATATTCGACATAACCACATTCAATTCAATTCAATTCAAGAATCTGTTCACTTTGTACTATATAATTTCACACAAAATCGCTTTCTCTTCAAGATCTTTTTTCAACAACAGTTGATTAAAAAGGACCATTTATTATATTAAGCATTTCTATTATTATATTTACTTAATTACCATTTTTATTTTAATAACATTACTTTTTCCACGAACAGGTATGGTTCGATTCTTAACCTACAATTAAGTGATGGAATTATATTGTGACGTCATATAGTGACGTCACGCATTATGTTAAGGTATGTTATATAATATTTAGTAGTGGTGATAATAGTGGTGGTGGTTGCTATGCTTCATTATTGTGACGTCACTAAGCATTCAACTGATTTTTTTACATTTTTATTTATTATTCATTTCAGTTCACTCTAGTCAAAGGTCAAAGGTTTAGATTTTTTTTATAAATTTTTTTAATCAGGATGTTTGTTTCAAAAAATTGTAAGTCAGCAACTTTTCTTAAAAAATAACTCTTTCATAATAATAATAATAATATAGTCATGCGATACTTGAACTTTGCTCTCTTTATATGACATGACCATATTATGAAAGAAATATTTTTTTTAAAAATTGCTGACTTGCAATTTTCAAGTAAATATTGTAACCTTATAACCTTACTTCATTCATTATATATCTTAAATATAAAATATATAACATTTTTTTAATTTCTTATCATTTTTTTTCTGTATTTAAACAGAAGAAGGATTCTGTCCAAGTATCAGATGAGGTATCATCATCACAGCTGGAGGATCAAACGGAAGCCAATCCAATTTCCCTCTATTAGAAGAAGGATTATTATCATTCTTGTAATCAAAATCAAGAATGACTTCTCGCTTCCAAAACAGTAAAAAATTGTTTTCTTTTGTATTAATTTTATTATTTCAAAAAATTGAAAAGTTTCTATTTTTCTTTTATTTTATAGCTGGAAACGTTGCTGGAGATGGGAGTGAGGACAATCTCCTTAAGCGTCAACCAAAAGCCAAACAACAACAAAAAGATGGAGCTGTTCGAGCTGGACGCCCAACTCGTCCAAGTGGTGCTAATAGTGGTGGTGCTGGTGCCAACAGTAGTAGCAGTAGTGGTGCTGGTCAAACTAAAATGGTGGGAGTTAAAAAGCAAGTCACTTTCAATGTTGCTGCTCGTGGTGGTGGGGGAATCACAAGGAGCTCTAATCGCAGTAAATTACTTAATTAATTAATTAATTTAAATGTTCTAATATAGCAATTTTGTTTAAAATGATTTATTAATATAATGTTCTTTTTAAAACTTTCGTAGGCATTGCAGCTGCAAATTTCACTAATCACCCAGCTAATCGTCAGGCATCTTCTAATACAACTACTAGTACTACAACTCGTGTGAAAAGAGCAGCAGCTACACCAAGTAATAATAGCAACACCAAAAGAAACAGAGAAGATGTGGAAGCTCCACCACCAACCAATAAAAGTAACAATGATGATGATGATGATGAATATATACCAGAAGAAGATGACAATGATGAAGAAGATGATGAGGAAAGATGGAGATGACGTCGAGGTCATAGAAGAGGAGGAAGAAGAAGATGAATATGAAGAAGATGAGACGATGAGTGGAAATGATAATCAAGATGGTGGAGGAAATGGTAATCAAGATGGAGGAAATGGCAACAACAATGGTAACAATGGACATCGAGGACCAGCGATCGTGGATTTAACCAGAGGTGATGGAACCATTCCAATTTCTGCTCCTCATATGGTTCAATTTTACAAACACCAAGGAGAGTGCTGGTAAATAATTAATTTGTTTTAAATTGAGTTTTTTTATATTATTTATTATCAGTTCTCATATATTTTTTTAATTTTTTAATACTACTGACCTAATCTAGGTCCGTTGTTCTCAATAATTTTGAGGGCAGCAATAAACTACATATACGTAAATTTAAGAGAGTTCGCGTTAAGGAAGATGAAAATGTTGCTGACTTGACATCTCGTGGTACTCTCGTGGAAAATGATTTTAAATACGTGGCTATGTCCTCAGGGGTATGCTTGGAGCCGACTCTGATTTATTCTCTACGTGATGCTATCAATGAAGCCATAGTGTTTTGGGAAGAAACACAATTTAACAGATAAAATTATCAAAATAATATGTACTAGGCTTCGAAAGTCTGTTAAAAAAATGAACTTGAACTTGAATAAATTATTTCATCATTTTTTTCTCTTGCAAAAACTGCAAGTCAACAAAAATTTATCTAGTATTTTTTTATTTTTTACTTATTTATTTTTTTGGTTGACATTGATATACATTACTACATTTTTTTTAAATTAAATAAAGTATAAAAAAGAAAATCATATATACATTTGTTTCTCATTCTCTGTCTGTCTCCTCTCTCTCTCTCGCTCTCTCTCTCTCTTTTTCTCTCTCTAACTTGCAGTCATTCAATTCAATTTATAAACACGTTGTCTCTCTTATACTATTACATTTCAAAATCAGCTCATTGCTCATCTCGTGCCATAAATTACAAAGTTCTCTTCTGTTCTTATTCACGTGACCCAGTGAATTCATAGCTTCTTTCATCAACATCATCTGATCTTTGTATCTCTTAAGGTAAATAAGCATAATAACTAATAAACTTTTTTGTCCATGTAAATTCTAAACATAAATAATTTCCAAAAATGAATCAGGATTTATTTATTGGACTCTCTTGTTGACTTCTTATCCAATTAACTCCTACTATGAATTCATTTAAAACTGCTGTAAGTCAAAGTTTATTTATATGGAATCACAACTATATTACAAATTTACATTTACATACATTATATTTTTAGAGCTACTCCAACTTAATGTGTCAACATTGTGGCACAAAATGCTACTCGTCATCTCATTTTAAGTCGCACTTGGCTCAATGTAAACCACAACCCTATGAACGAGCAATTAGGAGCTATAAATGTCAATTCTGCCCACTAATTTTTTTTAAATATAAATTAAGAGAAGACCACTATGCTCAACAACACCGTTGCAAGTGGTGTAATTTTGCTGCCTCTAATCGTACCAAAATTGAGCATGAAAAAACTTGCACTAGAAGAAAAACTATTCAAATTGGACTTGGACTATCTTCATCTCAACGACAACTCAATCCTAACAACATCTTTAAACGTGTCAATGGTTTTGGTGGATTTCTCAGGTCTTACAGACAGGTCAAGAATGATAAATTAGATTATTTTAGTTTTACCAATTATTCTAGGAAAATTAAGCCTTATGTATATGATGTAGCGTTGCAATGCTTACACGAATTATCTAGTTTCAAGGCTCAACTCACTGTTCATTGTGAGTTCAAAAGGTATAAATTGGCTGACAATACAATTGAGTATTGTCAACATTTTATACACAGCAACTTGGGTATTTTGTTAAATGAGCATAGTTTTAGAGAGTTTTACTCCGAATTATGTAATAAAATTGAAGATACTATTAGTATCTTCGAAAAGTATGGTAGTGGTTGGATTCTCAGCAAAATAAAAGGTTGCGATTTTAAAGTAGGAGCCTACAGGCCATTTAGAGCTGGTTCTAGTTTTTTGCCTACTCCAAAAGCTTTGCAAAAGAAAGGAATTGTCAACGTGAGAAACAAATTCGATAACCAATGTTTTAAATGGAGCATCTTAGCTGCTCTATTTGTACCAAGTGGTAAATCTACTAGAGTTTCTTCATATTATTATTATGAAAAGAAACTTGATTTTTCTTTTTTGAAATATCCAGTTTCTTTTGAGCAAATAGGTAAATTTGAAAAAGTCAATCACTTAGCCATCAATATATTTACTTATAACGAAAAGAAGAAGGATGGTGTGCTTCCCCTACGTATGTCTAAACTAAATTATAGTAATCATAAAACTGTAAACCTTCTTTTTATCGGCCATAGAACCAACGGTCACTATATGGCAATAAGAAATATTAGTGCTTTATTAGGAAAATCTGGATTAAAAAAAAGAAAATTATGCTATAATTGTTTGCAACGACTTGATAGAAATACAAATATTCTAGACCATTTATTTTTTTGTAGTCAACACAGCTTTCAAAAGGTTAGCATGCCAGCGGATGAAGATAAATACTTTTATTTTAAAAATCACGGTAACCAATTACAAGCCGGTTATGTAGCATACGCTGACATGGAATGTGTATTGCAAAAAACTAAAAAAAAGCCTGGAAAAACTAAAATTTCTGACCATGGTAAATCCTACACTACTGCGTATAGTAAGCACATACCTTCTTCTTTCTCATATGTTTTAGTTCGTTATGATGGGAAAGTTATTAAGAATGTTACTTATAGAGGTAAAGATTGTGTTGATAAATTTTTGGAGAATTTAGCAAAAGATTCACAAATTATATTAAATGTTTACAACGCAAAGCTTCCTATAAATATGAGTCAAAAAGACCAAGATGATTTCGATAATGCGGTGGCTTGTCACATTTGTGGTGATAACTTTAAAGATACTGACACTAAATGTCGAGATCATGACCATTTCACGGGTGAGTACAGAGGTGCTGCTCACCGTGATTGTAACGCTAATTTTCGGAGGAAAGGAAAGCTTTACGTTGTAATGCATAATTTTACAAATTACGACAGTCACCTTTTGATACATGGATTCGAATATTTTGGAGAAAAATTTAACGTTATTCCAAGGAATAACGAGAAATTTATGAGTATCAGAGCAGACAACATTGTCTTCCTAGATTCTATGCAATTTCTTAATGCCAGCTTACAAACACTTGTTGAAAATTTGAAGCTCGAGGGTGAACATAAATTTAAAATTGCTTTTGACTGTCTGAAAAAATATTTTACTGATGATGAAATACGAGAGTTGCTTAGAAAGGGTGTATTTCCTTATGATTATATTGATTCATTTCTAAAATATGAAGAAACTAATTTTCCTCCGAAAAAAGCATTTTATAACACTCTACGAGGTGGTCATATTACTAATGAGGATTATAATTACGGGAAAAATATTTTTAATAAACATTGTAAAAATATGGGAGAATATTCAGATATTTACCAAATTCTTGATTCTGCACTGCTTGCCTGTGTGTTTACGAACTTTAGAGAAGTAAGTCTAAAAAATGTGCAACTCGATCCAGTTTATTACTTCTCGAGTCCAGGTTTAACTTTAGATGCATGTCTAAAATTTACTGGTGTAAAATTAGAATTATTGCAAGACCATGAGATGCACATTATGATTGAAAGCGGGATCCGTGGTGGCGTATCGTCGATAATGCAAAGAAAAGCCAGTGCAAAAAATAAATACACGCATCATAACATGGAGGGAAAAAAGGGGACATATATTCAATTATATGATGCAACTAACTTGTATGGATTT
>VCNE01002830.1:0-21112 GCA_009869805.1 Oncopodura yosiiana
CATACGCATAAAGTACATCACTAAAACTTGGTCTCAAAGAGAAAACGACACTTGCTTCACCATCTTGATTTGCTCTCATAAAATATGCATGTATGACCTATGTCAGTGTATAACTGTATTCTACACGTGTTGGCTATAAGCCAGTTCTTTTAGACGACAATGGCACTTGCTCTACATAAATGTTTACATACAACATAGGCACATAACTATATTAGCTATAATATACATATACAATAATATTTTCTTCATATCAGCACATAACTAAGTTACTTATGACCTTTCTATATTTTCTTCCCTTTAAATTTTCTATTACTAACTCCGAGACAAAACGAAAAGTGGCGACTAAAAATGTAGTCAAGCCTTTTTGAATGCCTTTATATTTTTTTTCTATTTGTTCTTCTCAAAGAGAAATAGAAAAGAATTTCCAATATGCCCAACCATTACAAAAAAAATCATAAAATATATAATACTCAAGTTCTGCCTATATTCTTCTCATGCTGTCCTATTTATACCATATGAAATAATGTTTGAAAGAAGAATAATAATGCAAAGGGAACAGAACACACAGCACATAATAATACATTACAGACAGATATATATATATACATGTGAAAAAAGTGAGTATATAATAGTTATACTTAATACAAGTGAGACTGACTGGATAATGTGCAATGACGTAGTGTCTGCAAAAGCTAAAAAAGACGAACTATGTTATAGTAGTATAGTACACTCTCATGTAACATGTTGAGTGTCAGAGAATGTTTTGTTAGGTATATCTCTCTAAAAACTCTCTTTTGGGTATAGAGTACATGTTACATATAAATGATGTCTAAAAGGCAACAAGAGTGTTTTTGGCATTACATTACTCCTTGTCCTGTGCAAAATCATTCGTTGTATGCCGAGTCAAGTCTCGGTAAATAAATGATGATGAGAGAGAGAGAAGCATCGTAATGTACTACAAAAAAGACTATAGAATAGCAACAGACATCATCATGAGAGTTCGATTGGGCAACTATGCATCCTTGGACTCACCTTGTTACAAAATAGCACTCCGTTACATGCTACATGAAAGACATAAAACTACTACTATATAGATAAAATGAAACTTGCTACTCATCAATAACATGTTATGCATATAATAATATATATACGTAAAGGATATATATACAGAATTCAGTCAAAGACGCAGACATAATAATTGCAAAGCTATAATAAATATGAGTACATAATCTGTAGAGTAGAGAGCTTCCTTTTCTACATATGTAGATAATATAAGTATACTTCTGTGTGCAATGTTGTGTCTGTACATATAGCAATTTCATTTTTTCTTTGACGTCTACAAGGTATAAAACATAAGCGTGCAAATTTTTTCTTCCATCCTCAGCTGTATATACTTTAAAAAAGGAATATTCTACATAATTCTCTCAATGTGAAATATGTCAATAGCTCAATATCAAATGGAGTACAGAAGTCTCATTTTAAAACATTATGTGTAACATGTAAAGAGAGTGACCCTATATGCAAAACAATTTAGGAGAGTATTATCGTCATCACTTAGTATATAATATTTTGCAAAGTCATGTTTTATACACACTTGAGTTTTTGTCTCTCTTTAATATGTAATATATGTCTACACTCATTGTTATTTTTATAAATACATATTGTACTCTCTCGTTGCTACTATTACTAAAGCTCTCATCAATAATACATAATCGGCAGACTTGAGCAAATATTACTATACTACGAGCCAACATCATCATCATCGTCCTTGTCAAAAGTGGGCCAAGCTGAGTAACAAGTGACAACAACGGCAACTCTGTTAGCGAGAAATTGGTCGTGGTCGTCTCTACTTTTCTATATATCTTTTAGCATAATACTACTTATATTATAGCTGAACTAGCAATTTGAACGAAACATGTTATACATAAGACTATATATACTATATAGTAGAGTCAAGTAAAGTACATGATACAGGGAAAGAGTTGTTGCTTCAAGAAGAAATATATAAAGTCTATAGGACACATGATATACATAATGGTACAGAATGGTATATAATGTAGAAGAGTCGAATGTAGACGAATAGAGTACTTCATTATATTATAGTAATCCTCTGGGTTGCTTTTTCAACAAAAGTCAAAACCAAATCAAACTGGTTTGCTTATATAGAATATATGTGTACGTGCATCTGTCTGTCGAGTCGTTGTACATTAACTTTTTTAACTATAAAATCGGATTATAGTTACAAAAGTAGCAGGGAAAACCAACTCGAACTGCCTTTTTGGTATTTTAAGAAATATTTAATGTATATATGTTAGTTAAATGTTATAGTAGACAGTGTATCAAACACTGTATATAATATATATGTGCATTGTACAAATTAGAAATGACATGTCCACCAAGATATATATATGAGATAACGACTACATATGAATAATTAATTATCAACCAATGTCTACACTGCAATGTTATGTGTATCAAGTACTAATTGTTCTTGAGTTAATGGTAATAATAATGATATAATAATAATAGAACTAGAGGAAACAATTTGTACTTACGATGAATATTTGTTTGAAAAATGGACTGCAACATGAGAGAATGAGCTTATGAGCTTTAATCAATTGACCATTACTACAAGCTAAAGTGACATCAGCCAATTCTTCAGAACAAAATAAATTGGCAAATCCATTGAGAACTTGATCTTCGAAATTATTGTATTTCAGAGAGTATAATCTATCCTTATCATCTCTGGTTGTGGCGACTGCTCCATCCTCTGTTGCTGACGTTGACATCTTCTTCTTAGGTCTCTCTTGAGACGGAGATGATGAGTTTTCTTATATGACCCTTATTTATACTTCAAGGACAACTTTGACTCTTCTTTTTGATGATACTCTTGCTAATCATCATCATGGACACATTTGTAGACACTTGCAAAGGGTCATGATATATCTGGAGAAACTGACCATATAAATAAGAAATTATGTCCCTGACACAAAAAACTGTATGAATGCCCTGTATATTTTTCGCTGATGAATTTATAAGAATGGAGAACTGGAGCAAGTAATAGTAAAAGTTTTTTTTCTTTCTCTCTCTCTCTTGAGAAATGTAAAATTGAGAATGAGAAAATATTATAATGAATAAGATGATCCAAGTACAATAGAATAGTAGTAGTGTGTGTGTGAACAACGTAGTCGTCACTCGACAACGAAAAACTTACTGACTTATGTTAGTGTAGTAGCATATAGGATAACCTCGCTGTAACATAAAGTTGTACGAACATGTATAGCATGTTACGAATACGGCATTTTAATACTTTAACCATGCTACACATCAACATCAACCACTCACTTCACTAAAAGCAAATGGTACCTAGTGTAGCAAACATACATTGTACTATTACATGCAATCTAATGCTAGTTAGATGAATGTATGTATTATACAGCTGCTTAGTCTCACTATATATATAACTACTTATACTTACATATGAACTATTTATAATCTACATTTACTAAACTGACACTATATACTATACACATACTACACACACATATGTAGTAGTTATCTGAAGTAAAAAGTAGTATAAGGAAAATGCGAAGCTAAAAGTTTCAACGAGAGTTTAATATATTGAATAGCAATGCCATTTGATAACTCTGGAAGAATTGAGTTCTTTGACTATGTCACGTAGGCATGTCACTCAATCACTAAAATATAATAATCAATAGCATATATACATTTTTGTTTGACAGAAAGGGTTCTACATTTTATAATACACTGGGGCTTTTATTTTTGTGTCAAACTAAGTTATATACTATAACGTTACGAGCTACACAGCAATTTATTATTATAATGGAAAAGTCAAAAAGGTTCTTGACACTTTAATGAAATTCTTATACAAGTATTTGATGAGTAAGGAAGAATTATAAAAGATTCAATAATTAATGCGTAAGCGACTTTCACTCGACTTTCACCGTCTCACTTGACCCCGCAAGGCTTAGCTGTTATATATGCTATAAATAAATATAGGTACTTTAGGCAACTACAGAAATAGATGGTTTTTCCAGAATAGTCAAAAGTTATATTTGACATGTTTATTATTATTATTATTATTCCGCAACCAATGTAACTCTCTTTTCACATACTCGACATATTTTTTTATTATATATACGAACACACACATTAAGTTGACATTATCAACATTCCATCAAAACAATCATATTTTTTTCTCTACAACACTTAATATAACATTTCTAAGTTCTCTACACAAAACACATTACAATTTTTGTTTTGACTACTTTAAATTTTACAGATCATCCAAAGTTATTACAATGTAGACCAATCAAAATCAGTAGCAAAATCTTCTTTACTCTAGCCTTTTCTCTTGGCACTTTTGTTCCCTCAACAGTCTAGCATACCAGAATATATAAATTCAAGAACGACGGTTTTCGTTTCGTACGTACAGAAAGAATCTCTTCATCGTATCATTGTTTTTGTTTTTACATTTAAGTAGTAGTTACTTATTCTAATAAATGGTACTGGTAGTTTAATAATAAGTTAGTAAAAGTAGTCAGTCATTACATTTATAGCTACACACTATAAACTATATAATTATATATATTCATGATTTTTTTAAGCAATCTAAAAGCTAATTTTTGATTTATATATGTACATTTTTTTTATTTCACAGCCAATGTTAAAAATGATTAAAAATTGGGAACATTTACTAAACTACACACTTTATTTTTATACAATTTTTTCTATATATTCTAGCACCTAAAAGTATCTCTCTATATATACTTGTGGCAAAAAATTTTTTTCTTTGTCTTTATGAGATATTAAGGCCAATAAGACTCATCTTCAGTCTCTCTGCATCATTATCATACCGGTAATATAAATCTCTGGTATTTTTTCTTTACATAATGTACTAGTACAAGATATAAGTAAGTATTGTTAAAAGTAAAGTAATTATTACAATGAATTATTCTTCGGCAGTTTCGTTTCTTGATTTCTGTACGATTGTCATCATATACCTAACATATTAATAAGTACATAATATATTGCAATTAAAAGCTATAATTATTGTACTATCTACCTACACAAGGAAACAACTAATAACAATGTCTGTTTAAAATGTTATACAACAGTGAAAATACACAAAATTAGGTCACATTATTCATCATTAAGAAGCATGCACCACTAAAAATAGTATAAGAAGCGAGCGAGCGAACGAGATAGAGAGAGCAATCGTTTCATTTTCATCATTAATTATTACAAACTGGATATTTTGTTTTTTTCCTTCTCTTTACATGGCAAAATCCCATAAAAGACTATCACTCATAGCCATTGGACTTGAACTACCAGGTGGATTTACTTTATCATTTCCAAGATTCATTACTAATCCTTCATTATTTCCACTTCCACCACCACCACTATTATTACTACTAATAGTAGTACTACTAGAATTTGTTGTTCCTCCATTTCCTCCTCCTGTTTGAAAAATATCTAAACTTCTTGATGATAATAATGGATCTCTAGAATGATCTGAATTTGTTGTTGAATTTCCAAAATCCATTGACATAGTATTAAAATAACTATTGTTATTATTATTATTAATATTATTGTGAATAGCTAAATTATTATTAGTTGATGGATTATTTGTAGAACTATCTGTCATAAGATTTTCTAACCAATCTGTATAATCCATTTCCATTGGCATATCTAAATCACTAGGAAGTAAATTACCAATTTCATCTAATAAATCATCAGATACCATTTTATGATGATGATGTTGATGATTATTGACACTATTATTTGTTGTATGAGATTGATGATGATTATTGTTAGGAATTTCAATATGAACTAAATTATTTTGTTGTTGTTGTTGAAGAGTATTTGACGAAGAATCAATTGACATTGGCATTGTTGAGGTAGAAGGATTTTGAGTTTGTTGAAAATTTGGAGCAAGTTGTATAAATGCTTGCTGGTGCTGTTGTGATGTTATAAAATTATTAAGTTTTTGTTGTGTCTGATGATGATCTTCTAATACTACATCCATATCATCAACTAAATGTATGTCTTTTTCTACTTCACCAAGTAACATTGCAAGTGCTGCATTATTGCTTTCATCTTCATTACTAGTAATTCCTCTTAATGACTTTTTATTACTACTGCTATTTTGTTGAATCTGTTGTTGTTGTTGTTCTTGTTGCTGTTGATGTTCACGTCCAAAATTAGACAAATCTTCACTTATTTTCATAATATTTTCAGCATCTCTTGATAATATTTCAGAAGTGGCAGTGGATATTATTGAAGGTAACGTTGTAATAATATTTTGGCATGAAGAAGACGAAGAAGAAGGAGGAGGAGATGATATGTTATTAATTTTACTAATTGTTGTACTTGATGATGATGATGATGGAGATGAAGATAAAACAGTTGTAGTAGCTCTTGACGTAAGAGTTGAAGGAACAAATTGAGTTAAATTGGGTGTTGGTCTTGAAAATGATATTGATGTTGGTAAAGTTATTGCAAATGTTGCTGGAGGTAGTGGTGGAGGTGGTGGTGGAATTCCAGGAGATGTAATTTTTGGTGATTTTCCTTCTGAGTTTGATTCTTGAGCTGAAGAAAATCCTAGCATAACACTTGGAGGTAGTTCTGTAAGATAAGAAAATTATTAGTAATTGCGTCTAAATTGAAAAGCAACTATAAAGTCTTTTTTCTTACCTCCATTACGAATTAATATCTCCAATACATCATCAACCATTTGGCTTTTTGGTGATTCACTGACAGCCTTTTGATTTTGTGATTTGTCCTGTACCTTTCGTTTTGCCTGTTGTTGTTTCAAAAGCTCTTCATTAGTAATAAAAGTACCAAAGAAATTAGGAGGTAAATGTTTAGTATTGGAATCAGTAGTAGGTGCTTCTGCTTCATTGATCTAGACAAATGTAGTAAACAGAAAGAAAATGATTAAATGGTCTACATAATATTTTTATAATATATTAAAACTTACCTTGAGCAACCATGAATGGTCCATTTGATTATCGGCCATGGAATTTTTGGAACCTTGGCCAGAATCTCTCTCGCCAATCTGAATTTAAACAAAAAAGAAGAGAAGAATTACTAATAGGTCATTAATACTCAAAAAAAAAATAAAATCATAATTATATACCTGGAATGTTTTCTCATCGGGTATTTGTATTTGTGGAATATTATTCAGCTCAACATTGGTGCCAGCTGGTGCAGTTTGTAAATGAGTTGTAGTAGTCGTAGCTATTTTAACAATTGTGAATGGCACACTACTATTATTATTCGTTGTTGTTGATGATGACGATTGATCATGAGTTGTTGTAATAATAGGTGGTGTAGATTCTTGTTTCACAACAGAAGTACTATTACTATTTATTGGTTTTGTTGATGATATTATAATCGGAGGTAGAGTTAACGAAGAAGAAGAAGAAGTGGACGATGAAGCACAATTATTTGTAGGTGTTATTTGGACTGCATTACTATTATTAGTTTTGTTGTTAATATTACTATTACTAGTAGTAGTATTATTAGTTGTAGATGGAATTTGAATTGGAGCTTTAGATATTTGTATTTGCTTTTGCTGCTGTTGTTGATGCATGGAATGAAGTTGAATAAGTTTTTGGAGTTGAGCTTGTAGAGCTTGTTGTTGCATTTTTTGTTGTAAATGCTGTTGTAATGCTAGTCTATGTTTTTGTGCACCATTTCCCTAATAATAAAAAAAGGTTTAAAAAAATCAGTAAATACATTAGAATAATTTTAGAAAGTATTATAATAAAAAAACTTACATTCTTCAACTCAGCTTGTTGAGACAATTTCATTTGTTGTAATTGCTGTTGACTTAACTTCAATGCTTGTTGCAATTGTTCAATTTGTCTCTGTTGCTCTTGAATCAATGTTTCATCTACACTAGTTGTTTTAACAATTCCATTTGTTGTTAAAGTATTTGGATTTGACGTAGCTTGAGTAAGAACAATATTATTGCTACCACTATTATTTCCCCCACTCGATGATGATGATGATAATTGTTGTTTACCCATACCAGTAATTATTGGAACCACTGTTTTTCCTATCAAACTTAACATATTATTTAAATTCATTTGATTTCCTGTTGTATCATTATTAGTATTAGGTTGTTGTTGTTGTTGAACTACTTTTATTTCTGTTGTTGGAATACTTTTCATTTCTACTACTTGTGATGCCTGTTGTTGTTGTTGAATTGGTTCTACAACATCCATCATTTCACTAGAAGAACAACTTTCAGTATCCATTGTTATTGCATTATTATTTTCACTTTTGACATTCACAATTGTTGCTGGTGTTTGTGGTTTTGTTGTAGTTGTAATATTATCATCTTGTAAACTTAAATCAGAACTTTTAAGTCTTTCTATTAATTGTGGTTTGCTACCACTTACAGCTAAATTTCGCTTTTTTAATTCTGCTTTCAAGTCACTTACTTTCCAATCACTTAATTTACTTTTTACTATACTAATTACATTACTCACATTATTATTATTATTACTTATCGTAGTAGTAGTATTGTTAATGCTATTTGTTGTTATAATAGTTGTTGAAGTAGGAGGTGTAGTAGTAGATGATTTATTATTATTATTATTATTACTCATTATTAAATTTGATTCTGTTTTTGGTGCAAGAAAAGATTGGTTATTACTTGTCACAATAGTTATAGGAGTATTATTTATAATATTATTTGTCACAGGTTGTATTGGTTTAGGTCTAATTTCAGTTTGATGTGATGATACAACAGCACTGACTGGCACTTTCACCGAAAATTGTTGTTGATATTGAGAAGAATTGTTTGTTGTTGTTCCAGATGGAATTGTTGTTATTGTATGATGAGGAATGGTAATCAAACCTTTTGTAGTAGCATCAACCATTGTTGTTGTCTTTTGTTGTGGTGATTGTGATGATATTGTTGCTGTTGAAGATGATCCATGATGATGTATAGTTGACAACATTGCAGGATTTAATTGAAGTGGTATTGATATAGGAGTTGCAGTAGAAACAGTTACAGTTGATGGTGATAACACAGAACTTACACTAACCAATGGACTTGTATGCATTCCAATTGAGGCTGCAGCAGCAGATGCTAAAGATACTGCAGAAACTAATTTCCCTGTTGCTTCTGTTGGTGATGTAAGTTTTGAGACAGCAGGAAGAATAATTTGAGGATATTTATGTTGCCATTCTAATTGCTAAAAAAAATAGAAAGAGAAGAAAGATAGTGAGATTATACCGATATAATACACAATTATTGGTTACTTACCCATTGTAAAAATAATTGTTGTTGTTTCAAAAGTAATTCATAAGAACTTTCTTGTTGACTTTGTAAATGAGCAGCAGCAGCAGAAGATGCTGAATTTTTAGGTGTATTACTTCCATTCGGACCTTTATATTCATGAAATTTGATTGTACGAGTTTTAGGTTGTGCTTTACATTTGGAACTTTTCTTTGAACTTCTACTTTTATTTGAAAATGAAGATGATCCACCACCAGATGAAATACAAGGTGATGAAGAAGAAGTTGCAATAGTTTGTGGACCAATTGTAAATTGATGTTGTTGTTGTTGTGACTGATGATTTGCTGCTCCTTCAAGTAATTTTGTAAAATGAAGTTGACTACTAAGTAAATTTGTTGGAACTGATACTTTTGATAATCCTCCAAAATTAATTTGTACACTACTACCACCACTATTGTTAGAAGTAGAAGTATTTACACCAGTGGTTATTATTGACTGTTTTTGTTGTAATAATGGTAAAGGTGGTGGTGGAGGAGGAGGAATAACTATCGTCGAAGATGATGGAGATGGAGATGCAACTGAAAGAGGTGATAAAGTTGATACTGATGTAGCTGATGTTAGAGATAATGCTGGAGATGATGCTAATGAAATATTATTATTATTGGAAATAACTGAAGTTGAAGTGGATTCAACACTTTTAGGTGGAGACATAGAAACATCATTGACACTGTTGTTTGATGATGCTTGATCTGGTGTTCCAGCTGGAGATGATAAATCTGAAGAACTTGAATCATCTTCACTACATAAGTACACATTAGGTAATTGAGGTCCAGGAATTGTCCCTTCGCAAGTGGCTCTAAATGACACTGCTCCTTCTACATTTGTTCATAATATATTAGGAAGAATATTAAAATGAGTTGAATTCATATAAAACTAATTGTACTATTCTATTCTCTACTGTACCTTTAATTGCTTTATCAATTGTTTCATCAGGAGCATGTAAAATATTTTTCTGAACCAATTCTAAAGGTCCAGGTCTATGTATTAAATGATCATTCAACGAATCAGCAAGTCGGGCTCTTTTCAACATTCGTTGTTTTTCAGCTAAAGAAGGAGCAACACGGGGATCACAATCTGTATAAAGACAAAAATAAAAGGATTCAGTAAAATTAAACATCTTCATCATAATAGTAATAATAATAGTATCATCATCATCATTCTTTCAAGTAAACAGGAAATCAAATGACCTTTTACATTTAAATTATATTTACTCAATAGATAGTGGTAATAAAAAAAGCAAGTTCTTCTCTTCTCTTCTTCTTGGAATAATAATAGTAGGAAAGACGACGAAGAAAAAAAAGAAGAAGAGCAACAAGTATTAATAATGCCAACATGTTTTTTTCTACTTCTGCAGTCGAATTATATATAGCATAAAATATACAAGAGAATTGTATTAGATTAGGTAGTCTAATATATATAGTACTAGGTGAGTGGGAGTGCCAAGTAACAGCCTGTTTGTCATTCAATAAATCGTCTTGGTTGTGCTTTGGTTTGGTCGTACATATAAAAGTACATAATATATATAAAGAGACAAAAATACAGACTAAAAAGTTTTCATTTTGTCGTTGTCGGTCGTCGGCTCTTATAGTAGTAGAGTAGCAAAACTTGAACATTACTTTTACTTTACTTCTTATAATACTAGCAAAGCAAAGCTACAGTCAGTTAACAACATATTGCATTGCTTATTTGCTATCAGTTTGACTTTTTAAAATGTAGCAATCCCAAAATAGACAATATATATACACACACACTAGAGTAATAGTAGTAGTTATCTATCTCTATGCTCTTGCAAGTAAAACTAAAGTCAAGTAAAGTATGTGGTATTCCAATGCACTAAACCAAACCAAAACATACTCAAACAACCAACCAACCAGGACAAGAAGTGTAATAATGATACACACAAGGAAGAGTTGGAGTAAAAAAGAAAAAAAGTGTCTTCTCAAGTAGCTTAATGTCTAAATGTCACCAACCAAAAGTCTAAAACTTCTACTACTACTACTAATAGATTAGTTGTTGCATTGCACATTTTTATCACACTATGTACTATTATAAATGGATTAGGTGTAATGTACCTTCTAAAATATGTTGTCGAATTAGCTCTTGTCTAGCAGGCCTTTGCTGAATTTTGGCCTTGAGTAAATCTCCCATGCGTGCTCTCTCCAATCTTACTCTTTGACCTGCAAATGCTGGTGGAGTCTTTGGAGCTGTATAAAAAAAAGAACAGAATTTGTCAACATTTTTTCAACATGAATGTATCAAAAAATGAACTTACGAGGAAGAATTCCTTGTTCTACTAGTTGGTTCATTGGTCTCCGTAGTTGAAGTTTTACTTTTAAAGCTATATACAAAAAGTAATACACAAATCATGTTCAATCAATATCATTATCATGATGCTTTAAGAAAGTGAAAGTAAATAATAAGTAGTAGTATATGCATATATTATAAAAAATAGACAACAACATACATTCTTTATTGCGGTCCATGCTTGGCTGTAAAGGCGAGTCATCAACATTAGGAGAATCTGGCTTTCCTCCGGTTCCTTCACTCTCTCCACCGCCGGTTGAAGAAGAAGAAGATGTTGTATCTGCATCAACTTTACCCGGCTCATCTACATCCATTTCTATCAAATGACAAAATAAATTTTTTGAGTACTTCCTTCCTTTAATAATCTAGAATAACAATATACCTCCAAACAACTGTGGAATCAACTGAAACAATGTCTCCACCAAATCTAAATCTAATTGTATTGGCCAAATTAACTCTCCACCTGAAAAAAAACAAATACAAGGACATGAAATATTATACTTTTCTCACTCAACACAACTCATTGTTTTACGCGCAAGGAAAAAAACCATCATCATGTCTATTTCTATACTCTATAAAAACCATCATCATCATCATCATCAATCATCATCATAATATATGAATGACACCTTGGCAATGTTTACAAGGAGCAGCATTAGGATTGTCCACACTCGAATAATATTCCTCAGAAGACGAACAAGTTGTGGACACACAAAGAGTCTCTTCGTCTTCAGACTCTGATGCCAAACTTTCTTCTAAATCGTCTTCTTCCTCCTCCTCCTCTTCTTCGTCGTCGTTGTCCTCTTTTGAAATAACAATTGTACCACTACTACTATTACTACTTATATTATTAGTGCTGCTGGAAACAACTGGACTACTTAAGCAAGGACAAGATACAAGATCCAAATCCTCTTCTCCTTCATTATCATCTTCTTCATCATCAGAATCTTCTATTTTTATATTAGCACTAGCAGAAGAAGAATGAGACGAGACAGGTACTACAGTAGTAGTAGTAGTTGTTGGATTTGATGATGCTACTATTGATGAACCTGATGTTGCTGAAGAAGAAGATGATGTTCTAATAGCAGCAGGTGGTGGACACTTGTTGTAAGGTAATGGACGAAGAAGAACAAGTGGACGATGTCGATGTACAACAGTATTGTGCTCACTTAGCAATGTACTCACCGGCATGGCTGCCGCACATCACTCTAACCAATAAATTGCCACCACTATTAGTACAACAACTATCACCATTGATTTTGATTATTTATATATATGTATACCACCACAACTCAACAAACAAAAATACTAATAATAATAATAACACAAGCCTGGAACTGAATATTGTTGGAATAATATCATCATCATTTAAATAACCATTAATAATAAATAGCACCACCAACAATCACAAAAGTACATTCAACTCTCTTCTTTTTAACTATATTATTTATATAAACTCTTCTTCTTGTACACAACAACAAATAGAAAGAAAAAAAATTAAAACTGGAAAGAAAAAGACACTGGAATTTCCACGGCCACTGCCATTAAATCTTCATATCGTTATTGCCATTCTATTAAAGCTGTCTTGTCTCATTCAAGAGACAGCAACCTTTACACTTAAAACACTGGAATATAAGATAGAGATAGAGGAAATTGGTCCACGAGAGTTTAAAAAAGAGAAGGAGTCGTTGGTACAATGATGATGTCGACTACTTACTAAAAATGTGTAAAAAGAGGAGCTAAGGAGTTAAGCTAAAAAGAAGAAGACAATGAGTGAGTGAGTGACTCACTCGTACCAACCAACTGGCTTCTGCCTTGGCTTCTTGTTGTTGGCAGTCCTAGATTTGCATAAGAGGAAGCATAACATTGAAGAAGAAACAGAGAAAGTAGAGCGAGAATAATATAAGCGGGTATAAAGTGTTAGCTAACATAACATAACATAACTAGAGCTTTACTTTACTACCAGAAGAAACTATATCACTATAAACCAGATAGTTAGTAGTTCACAGAGTTTTTAAACCTGCCTTTCATTACAATATTATAGGGACCAAAAAGAAATAACACATATGCATGCAAACATTTCTCTCTATCTTCTTCTTCTCTCCTCCTTCTTTTTGCTCCAGTGCCAATTTTCCTTTCCATGTATATTTTACATATAGACATTTAAAATATAATATTCCACAAGGAAAAAAACTGACTATGGAATGCTAATGCTAAACATAACTAATGTATGTTACTGGACTATTCAACTTGAGAAGAAGAAAACTCATCAAACAACAGTTTGTTGGACATTGGCCACATGGAGAAAACAGAAGAGATGTGTTTACTTTAACGACAGAGAATGCTGCCAGCCAGAAAGGCTGGTGTGCCAAGGATATATATCTTTTTGTAAATACTCATCATCTTCTTAGTTAGTTAGTTGCTTATTTTTAGGGAAAAAAGAACATCAGCTGCTAACAAGCTAACAGTTTTTAATGTTAGCACAACATAACAGGCTAAGAAAACTCCTCTCATTCATACATCCATCATCAAATGTAAACTTCCGCAACAAGAGAACCCGAGAGAAAATATACACATACCAGAGAATATTACGTAAGATATTTTGCAAAAAAATGACGACGTCAATACACCTGTATACTCTCTATAGTAAATACCCTCTCACAAAATTCCGATTCAGTGCCAGCCACTAACCTACAACATTGTCCAGAAAGTAAAGAGTAAAATAACAGATACAAGTTGAAAAGTGATGATGAGAAGAGAGATAGAGAGAGAAGACTGACTTTTGTAGGTCACATAATATACAAAACTAGAAGAAGAAAGTTATATATGTAGTAATATGTAATAAACTAACGGGTTGTCAGCTCTGTGATTATTTATCTTTTTAAATTTGTAGTAGATTCTCTCTCTCTATTCACAGCCAGTAGGAACATTGTATATAAAAAATAATTTCATGGTGGCCTATGTCTGTCAAATAAAGCGAACAATAATCAAAATGAGATACAATCACTAGAGAAGAAGTGAAGAGAGAGAGAATGTAGTAATGTAATTAGAGTCGAGTGTGTAATAATGTAATAATGCCAACAAACCAAAAGAGAGAGAGAGAGACAAGTTGACAAGTGAAATGAAATTGAGAAGCCATGTAAGGTAAATGCTAGTTGGTCAGCTTAGTCAGTAACTCATCTCTTTTTTCTTTCTTCTTATGGATTCATGTCTAGTTATTAAACAGGTAGTATTATTATATATGTAGTAATATAAAGTGAGTGGTCATGTCCATATTGATCTCAGAAGCAATTAAAGCTGGTGACAGTATCAATCTCTACAATCATTACTCATAAATTGCCCTCTAACCTAGTCGTGATTTTCTAATAGCTAACACACTAAAAACTTTTATATATGTATATAAGGTATTCTTCATCAACAACAACACTTTCTTAAATTCTCTATTTGAATCATCATATTGATATGCTGGTATACTTTTTTTATTTAGCAGCTGCCAGCTAAATTTTATTATGTATAACCTGTACATTTTGTCTAAATGAAAGAAGCCAACAAACCAAATGTCACTAATTTATCTCCATTAGGCATTTATTTCATCTCTATCGGTGCCGGTCCACATTTTACACAACATGTGCATGCAAAAAAAACATCACAGTTTCTTCCTCTTCTTCTATACTACACACAAGTCAAGTCAATGTTGTAGTAAAGGAAAGGAATTTAGTGGATAGAGTCCTAGAAGAAGAAGTATAAAGCTAAAAATACTCATGGAGCTTTTCTTCCAACTCCGTTTTTTTAAGGTCGCAAGTAGCAATAAGTTAGCACAGAGCATAGAAATACTACTCATCTTATATATGTATTTTTGTATTATGTGTAAGTAAAAGGAAAAAAACCAAAAAAGATAGAGAGAGTACTATAAACTTTGTATGTGTGTGTTCGCCGGAGGAGCAGAAAAGAGAGCACACACATTCCAATGAAGATATAATTTGCTTTAAAAAAAGTGAAAGAAACATGTGGCACAAAATGGTATATATTCGGCAAAAGTTTTCACTGTAAATATGATTTTATTCCTATTATATAACTCTATGAAATACCGGCTCATGTCAAGTCAAGGGGCGTTTAAACTAAAATTCAATCATCATCATATTTACTGTAGTTATCTATATTAGATAATAAATTACGCAATGAAAACAAATGTATGACTCACTCAATACTCAATATCATTAGAGAGTAAATATGTATGTAGAGTAGAGCAAGAATTAGAAAATGGCCAACTCACCCAAATTATGTAATTATTGTACAAAAACAAAAACAACAAATGAACAGTTAAAAAGTTTTGGGTTTAGCAGTATAGTAATCATGATTATGTTATAAACAGAGCAGCAAGCCAAGTCACCCTTGAAGTTCTCATCATGTCATTCATGGGAAGACGAGTCGAAAAATAAACAAATGCATTGTGTACTACTAGAGAGAGAGTTGTATAGTACAACTATTTCTTTCTCTCTACTACTAATTATTGTTGCACGAGCAGACACCAACCACCACAACACATTCAAAAGAATGTGTCGTCGTACATACATGTTATATATATATCCTTTAGAATTTGCACATCACATACTAACTGGAAAAAAAACTAACTAACTACTACATCACTACATATTTTCTGAATTAAACAAATCCAAAGCTACTCTTCACTTGCCATCTTTTAGCAAGAGCTCAAGAGTAATTTGTCGGCCCGATGCCAACTTGTGTTGTTGTAAGCAAAAGAGAATATATCTTATAATAAGTAAAAGAATATATACAGTCGACTTTTTTCTAACTACTTTTTATTTCTTATGTTTGTGTCTGCACTACCTCATCAGATCAAGAAGAAATATAAGAAGTTTTTCATCATCCCACGCACCACTACTAAATTGGAACGGAATAAAAAAAATGTCACGTAGTAAATATGTATATGTAATATAGAGTACAAGAAATCAAGATAGAATAGAAAGATTATTATAGACACATATGTGATTAAAAAAATATATTATGGGGGTGTAGTATACTAGACATATTGATAAACTGTTTGATAACAATAGCAGATGAGACAACAATCATTATTTTGTATTATTAGTAACAACTTTAGTAGTAAGTTTTGTGTCTCTTCTTCCTCTTCTTAGCATAAAAAAGTAGAGGTCATCTGTTATAATATCTTGACTTGAGTCAGAATAAAATAAAGATGGCTTTGAAAATGTAGGTGGATCTTTATTACCATTTTACCATGTCACACACAATAGAAAACAACTCTAATGTCCAACTTGGCTTTGACGCTATAATTCCTTTTTGCACTTATGCAAAAGTGTAGCATGTAAACAAGTACATTTATTATTATGAAAAAACAGAATTTGCACTGGGATTTCTTCTTGTCCTTTACTATACTAAAGACTTGCAACAAAGTCTATGTCTATACAGTATTATACAACAATATAAGAGAGCTGCATTTAAGAAGTTAAAGTGTCTGCTAATGATATCATCATCATAACACCTACACACAGGAATAGCAAACACACACGTAAATATGTACAAATTACATACAAACATAAAATGATATGCATAACAAATATACAACCTTAATTTTTTTGCATATTAAATTGTTGTTTGTGGTTTATGTACTTGTATTCAATGCTAGCCTAAAAGATTATCACACGTGCAACGAAAAACACTTTCAAGTTTTATCACAATCAAGTAAAAATGAACATGACACTTTGCTAATTGCTTTACATTTACTAATGTGCGCTCATAAATCTTTATAATAATTTAAATTCATACCTGTTCAATATTGAAGAATGCCATTTGATGTTTGATTTGTTAGAAAAGTATTAAGCGTTGGAATTGTTGAACAACGTTTCAAAACTGTAAATTAGTTTGCTTCTTGTCATCAACATTTTGCTATAAAAATTGTACAAAAATCTACTCCTAATTATCACTGCCAATGTCCACTTTACACTTGCAAACTGACAATGAATATAAGATAAATTCAGTTTCCTCCTGTTGTTTGTTGATGATGTTGATTGTTGTCAAAAAGTCAAATTGGATGAATTCGGCATTTTGAACTTCGAGTCACGTAATGAACTAACATCACTTTGAGCCAACTAATAAAACACATTCACTGGAGGTAGAAGGAGCAATTAGTGCTAATTGTCTTGTTCTACACATGTTTAATTAAAATTAAAGTACAAAAAACTAAAACAACAACAATTAGGTTAGTTTTATTTCAATTGACAAGTTTGAAATTGAGTGGAAATGAGAGTGTGGCCACCTATTGTTGTAGTTTGTTTGAAATAAAGTGTTGGCGCTAGAACTTCGCAGTGTAATGCAAATGTTTTTTTCTTATTCTTACTTTGTTCAAAATCGTTATAAATAACAATGCAATAATAAAATTAAAAAAATTAATGTCAATAAAAATTAAAATAAATCTTGTGGGTAAACAACTCCTAATTGATGACGAACTTCATCTGCTATTTCGGATATTAGAATACTTTCGTCTAATGGCATTCGTTGACTTTCTATTTGTCCTACAAGCCAAGCATTTTATTAAATATTTATTATTATATTGTTGCATAATAATAATAATCATAATAATTATACCATTCATAATGCACTGTCTAACTTCTTCAGCTTCATAAATAAACCCTTCACTTCCTGGAAAGTTGGTCTCATTGTTGGAAGGAGGAGAATCAAATTTAATAATTTTTGTTGGTGTATGTAACATTGTTGGACTCTGCCACGGAGTCGGAAACTAAAAACAAATAGATTTACTAAATAAATTAAAAAAATAATTAATCTTAAAACCTTTAAAATCCCTTTATCTCCAATAATTGAGCATTCCATTGGCATTTTAGCTTCAGTACTTGTAATAGAAGTAGCAACTTGTCTACAATTATCATAATAAAGATTAACACATGAGTTCGCATCAACACCATTAACCAAATGACCCGAAGCCACAATACGATCTGGACGTCTATGAAATAAATGAGTTGCCATTTGCACACCATAAATTCCATAATTAAGAAAACTCCCACCACCAATTTCAACTGATGTAACTCTCTCAATTTGTTTAGTATTTCCAGTAACAAGAATTAAATGTTTTGGTTGTCCAATAGTTTGATTTTTTAATTCTATTTCATATTGTTTGAAAGCTGGGAAAAATCAGATTCCAAAATCCTTCCATAAGAAATACACCTTTTGATCTGGACAAAGTTACAAGCTCTTTGGTTTCATAACTATTTATACATAATGGCTTCTCACATAAAACATGTTTTCCGTGCTCAATAGCTAATTTGGCTAATGGGAAATGTTCTGAATTGACTGTTCCAATGTATATTACATCTAAAAATAATAAAATCATATATCTCTTTACTTATATAGCATTCTATTGAAATTACCAATGTCTTTATCGTGAGCCAAGTCTACGTAAGAACCATATGATTTTAATAATCCATTAGAAGACGCAAATTGTTTTGCTCTTTCAATATTTCTACTAGCAATGGCTACAGCACAATGTTCACTTGAAGGAAGAAGTTTTAATGCATTCACAAAATCTGAAGTTACTAAACCAGCACCAAAAAATCCCCAATTTGATAACATTTTTAAAGAATATGATGATGATGATGTTTAATGACCTAATTAACATTTATTGAGTGAATGAACGACGATGATGATAAGATTTATTTATATGCGAAAGTGAATGACTTGTCTCATTTTCCCCATTTAACTTTGTTCTCTCTCCAGCAAAGCATTTTTCTTCTGCTGGAGAGTCGATCGATTTCCCGAGTTATTTCCTCCTCTTCTTCTCTGTAGTCGGCCTCAGCAGCAGCGGTTGACTTGGAAATTCATTTTCAGCTGGAACTTCCTTCCTCCATGTCCCATTTGTCATTTTGAAGAAAGAGGAAGTTGGCCCAATTAAAATACAAAATGTAGAAAACAGAAAGAGAGGGTCAGCGTAATCTACTAATAGAGAACATCATGACGTTGAGTGACCCTTTACTCAAAGAGTTGAAATCTCATATTGCATCATTGTACCAATTGTCACAAGAGGAGAAACAATTTGATGACGAAAATGAAACCGTCTTTCTTCTGTGCCATTGCCTGGAGCGGATTTTTCTTAAAGGACTCTCTCGTTTTGGTGAAGGTTTTACTCCATGGAGAGTAGATGGATTTCAATGGTTCTATCAACTATTACGTAAATATCACAGGTATATCATATCATGTTTAATTAATATGGAGAATGAAGAAAATGAAGTTCATGTAATATTTATTGTATTTTCAAATAGGGTTATTCCTCTAGAGTACAAATTGGGTTTTGAAGATGTACTGAATGATGTCAAGACAAAAACTCATGTTGGAAAAACTAGACTACTAATTAGAACTTGTTTAAAAAGACGATGTCTTCATGTGCCAGTGCAATTTCATGTTGAGAATCAAGATTATACTGATACTTCATTGAAAGTGAATCATCATCCAACAAATTCTATATTGGGTCATGAGATTCTTTCACAAATTTTTCTCTCATTGTTATTACAATTGAGTCAGTATAATTTTACTTTTAATCTTAATAACTCTTCGTTTTTGGATGACTCTTGGCAAATTCCAGCGATTGTAACTACTGAGGTTAGTATAACTTTAACTTAATGTGCATTATAATTTAGTATAATTAAATTGTATTTTAATAGCTTGTTCCTTGTGATACACTGGGATTGACACTTGGCTTTCCACTCGGCTTTGCAATTATTGTGAAAATTGTCGAAAATAGTTTGGCAGCTGAATATGTAAGTTCTCAAATTATCTACTCATGAATTAGAATTTAATACAGTCATTTTATTAGACGGACGAAATAGAAATTGGAGACATAATGGATGAAATTAATGGTACATGCATTCGTAACTTTTTTGGTAGCAAGTTGGAAACATTTTTTCGGAAATCATCGTGGGCAGCCATTTAGAATTACTTTTATTAAGGTTTGTTATGATTATTTATTTTAAAGACTTCAACATTAATTTATTTTTTGTCATTTATAATATAGGGCCGTCATCCAAAAACAAAACAAATCTACTTACCAATTATTAAATTATATCGAATCTTAGGCTTAGAGCCAGGTAGTCAAGAATCTCAACAAAAACAATTGGACGACGAATCTAGTAGCTCAACTAGTCAACAATATAGTTCATCATCGCCACCATTAAATAATAGCAGCAGTCAATCATCATCGGCATCTAAAAATTCTCGAGGATCTCTAGGGCTTTTACAACGAAGTAAGCGTCCATCAAATGAATCTCAACTACAAGAACAAGAGAAGCAACAGCCAGAAGATAATACTGATGAGCTGTTAATTCCAGAATTGGGTGACTACAGCAAAAGTTCTGCAGCAACTCTTCAATTAGATAAAATTGAAGAAGTTTCAGAAAGATCAACTTCACAGCAACAACACGAACAAAA
>VCNE01002831.1:0-24082 GCA_009869805.1 Oncopodura yosiiana
TAAAAAATAAAATTTATGTGCTTCTAAATAATGCTAAATAATAATTTGTAAGATAATGCTATCTTACAAAATTGTTCATATCATTAAACACCATTGCTACAAATAGAATAGAAAACTGATAAAATAACTACCAATAATTTCCTTTGTGCAAATGCGTTTCTTCCTTTTCATTATTCTTATTATTATGTACCGTATTTCGTATATATATACTTATGACTCTTATATATAGTTATTGCTTTCCCGGTAGCAATAAAGTCACTTTTTTGTGAGAATGAAAGATCAGGTTATGTTAGTTGAGTACCAACACTAACAGAACAATAATGAGGTACAAATCTCTGTGCCTACAGATATGTATCTTGTAAGTACTTCAAACTCACTTCGTCAATGAGTAAGCAAAAAAGTGGCCATCTTTAATCCAAAGTGCGAGATAATCCAAATTGAACTTGTTGAAGGTTAAATGTCGCATAAACTATAAAACACTGATTGAGAATTAAGTTGTACAAAATATGACACAATAATTAAAATACATTTTCTATTTTCTAATGCATACATTCACAAATACTTTATACTTTGCTCAGAGCTATATGAGTCTTACTAAAGTTTTTGGCCCATGTCTGATTTTTTTCATCTATGAAGAAAAAACTTTATTTCTTTCCTCTCTTTTGCAATCATACAAGGTCTTCACAGAAAAGAGAGAAAGGAGTAACTGTATGCTTTCACCAAATCTTAGCAACAACATTTAGTTAGAGATAAAGTCCAAGAAACTGAGTCTAGTTGGATTTTTTTAAATGTACTGGTGTTGTAGCCTTAGAACTGGTAGTTAGTCGTCATCGTTGTGTGTTCCTTCTTCTTTGTCGCTACTTTGTACTTGTGATATTCGAAAGCATTTCCCGAGGGCTTCCGTTTCATTTAGACAACTCTACTTCTTCTTTCTTTCTCTCTCTCTCTCTCTCTTTCATACTCTGTATATATGTATAGTTGTCACAGCATGGAGCAATCGTTTCTCATTTTTGCTTCTGAGAAAGAAGTGCTTTCTCTTCTCTTCTCTCTCTCTCAAATTCAATTTCGTTACTGTCCTTCACAAAGTAAATACACACTACATGGCTAAGACATGAGAGCACATAAGAAGAAGATGAAGAAGAAGAACTATATGAGTCGTCTTGGCACAGAAATCTAGAATAAAAAGTGAGAGACTTCTAGGGTATTCTTTTCTCTATAATAGAAAAAACATATATGTAGTAGTATAGGACTTTGGTCACACTTTTCTAAACAATTCCACTTGATGATGAGACGAAGCATAAATATTGAAGAAAAGGAACTTGTTGTTTGGATTTTTTTCTCATTCTTTTAGTTCCTCATTCATTAATTCATTGGCTAGCTGATTTTCTTTTGTTTCAAAATAGTTTAAACTCTTATATCTAGTTTATATAAAATACTTATCTTGACTTTGATCTCTACAATGTTGTCACTTGTCTTATATAAAAAAGGGTTAATATAAGAGTCTTCTCTTTGATACAAAGTTCTCTCAAATTTTTCATCACAATACTCTATAGTGGAATATCTGTATATATAGTGTATCGTCATGGTGGTCTTCGTTTGCTTTATGTGCTAGTCGTGCAGCATTGATTCTACACCTTTAAGAGAGTGAGAGAAATGCGTAAGAGTGAGAAAAAAATTTAAATTCAAACCATGTTCCTAAAGCCAATTGTTAAGAAAGAATATCTGTTACTGACGTAGTGCTGAAACTTTCTCACACTTCAGTTACTTCTAGTAAACTCCAACAAAGTCTTTCTTGCTTTCTTCAATTTTTAAAGAAATCAACTCTCTCAGATTACTTACAGTCTTGACTCTCTTTCTCCCTGTCTTGTCTTGGCACTGTATACTCAGATTTTTATCTTTGCCAGTCTACTACTATGAGTAATATCTTCTTGGATGGTATCATGGGAAATTTAGTTCATGATGATGACACTACAGATGACTATTCACAAATGACTATTAGCAACTATTTAAAATGTCAGCTCGCTCTCTGCCCTGTCATTTTTTTCTTTTTCGTACTGAATTTCAAACAGAATGCGAAACGAAATGCATACAGTGGACTTTGTCTATAACAAAACTCCTTATAACGAAGATTGGTTTATAACGTAGAAATCGTAGTCACAGGCGATTTCATATATTAATACATTGAGCTTTCTTTCTTTATAACGGTTTTGTCTATAGCGTAATTATTTGAAGACATTTTATAAAAATCTACTCTGTCCATAACGCTTTGCTACTCCAGTTATGATATAGAGAGAGTTTGTCCACATTCTCTTGGAGAAAACTGAGAAATGTTAGTGTGACGTTATAGAGAAAGTCCACTGCAGCCGAACGAGTATAAATATTATCTTTACAAGTGGTTTGTATTACATATTCAAACTCTTGTCTTCTTTACTATATATACATAGTATATGAACACTAGAATAGCCGCAGCAATGTTTCTCTTTTTGTGGTTCTCTCTCTCTTCAAAGTTATCTCAATATTCAATTGAATTGCAACAAAATTGAGACTCGTAGGAAACACGAGATATACATATAGCCCTATAAAAGTCCTTGTGTGCAATTCTCATGAAAGTACTTTTGTACTGAAACATGGTGTAGTGTGCTTTGCACATTACGAGTAACACTACTATACTACAACTTCAGAAGCATTATATATTTTGCTACATAGAAGGAAAGTAAAGTGTGTGTGTATGTTAGTGAATGTTGATTGAGGCGTAGAATTCTCAACGGATTTCAATGTGGAAACCTTCTTTTATGCATTTTACTCGAGTGGATGGTCTTGATGTGAAACGCTGTGAGACTTTTGAAGCTAGCATCAAATACTACATATCTAATGAAGGAGATTACAATAATTTCTTATTTATTCACATTTTCTGTGTAAAGGAAAATTCTTAAAATTATCTTGTAAATGGGTATACAATATTTAATGTTTTATAAGGAAGTTATTTCAACTTGGAAACGCAAACAAATATTATTTCTCCGCTCTTCATAAAATACTTTATAACTTTTATTATGACATTCTATGTGACTCAAGATTTGCACTGGAATATATGAATACGTTTCCTTGATAGAAGCAGTAGAATTTGAAATAGGGAATGTAATTGAGTGTTGAGAATCAAGTAGGTTGTAGAGAAAATATATTGGTTAAGTGTGCTTTAAATGATGCTGGCGTGCTTGAAGTATAGGAAAGAACTGAGACTACATATTGCAATAACTGCTCTCGAATTTGGTGTCAATAGTTCAACACGCTATAAAAAAACTAGTATAGTATGTAAGGGTTGTTACTTGGTTTGATTCTTTTAGCACGAACAGGAAGGGTTACCATTCATTTCCAAATTTTCTGATTTATTCTTTACACCACTAGAAATTGCTAAAAATGAGGCTTTCGTTAAAAAACACATCTGGAGTCCGTTCACTTGTGATGCTTACTTTTTAAAAGAGTTTAAACTTGGTTGACTTGGTTTCTAGTGCGTGATACGATGACAACATCTTTATATAGTGTAGTTAGAAATTATTCAGGAGTCAAGTGTCTAGTTATTTGAGAAACTCGGATGTTGTGTTCTCTTTTCTCTTTTGAGAAAGAAAACGGAACGGCAAACATGAACAAATTTATTTTTCATTTTCCCATGTAGAGTCTCAGTTGCCAGCGTTGTGAATGGCATTCGCTGTGAATAGTAATAGAGTATCAAACTGTCTTTAAACTTTCTACATAGCATGTAACATTTTGAATCTACATTCTCAGTCAGTAGGGTTTTTATAAAATTTTTTTACTGAAATTCAAAATAATTTTTGAAAAAAAGAAATTGTGACAAGACTTGGAGAATGATTTAAGATCAATTCGCAAATCACTATTAGTTAATTTTACGGCAGTCATAAGCATTGAAAGAGCAACTTTGAGAGTGTACACAACCCATTCACATTTTTTTATACATTGGTTAGCCAAGTAATATTTGTGTGATGTTATGTTACGTTGATTTTTTTAGATGGTATGATTACATGTAACTCTAGCTCTATATAAGTAATCACTTGTACATTTCCTATGTTTGGTATGGGTGAGCTAACATAGAAAGAAAAAAGGAGGCATTGCATACTGGAAGCAAGATGCAGGAGTGACACGCAAAAACGTCATTTTTAACATTAAGTGAAAGGACTCTAGAAGGCAATGTAGTTTGGCCAAATAGCCTGTGACTGTGCTTACGAAGAGAGACTCATGCATTTGAAATCAAGAAATAAAGCTTGTTAATACTTAAAAAAATACAAGAAACAAAATCTTGTTTTAGATTTTAAAATTGCAGCGCAAGCATTTCTTTCAAAATTTTTAGTTCAAAAAAGACTGAGCCATTGACATTGTGAACGGTAAAACTGAGTGCCGTTCATTTTTTCATGATGAAAAGTTCTTTAAATGGTCAAATTTTTTATTTTGGTCATTTTAAATTTTTTCAAATTAAACTTTTCGGAGTTAAAAACAAGTGTGTGCTATAATTCTGGTATCTGAAACTAAATTTTTTGAGTATAAGCAATCCAGAATTTGAATTCAAGATTTCTGGATTTCAAATATCTGAAGCTCTCCATGTTAGTTAGCCCTTTATAACATGGCTAAAAGCACTTAGCAAAAGTTTCAGCATTCTATGCTACGACTGTATGAGAGCCATATCATATAGAGAAAGACTCTCTCATCGTAATCTATCTATGTATATAGACGCTTTTTATGTCAGATTCGATTACTAAAGAAAAACTATTTGCCAATGGCTAGTGGCTGACATAATCTCTTGGTGAATATAGAAAGAATCATGGTTTCTCCATAAAGCTCATTTAGACTTTTTAGTAATGCCACTAGGAAGACTTTAATGTTAAATACTATATACACACATTCACATGCCCTTTTCAATTTAGCCAAACCACCGGCAATGAAAAAATAAGAGCAGTTTGCTGAAGGATTTAGCCTTTTTATATCTATATTGTGGGATAAGGATTATTTTCAAATTGATTATAATGAATGTGTAATTAATTATTATATGTCTTAATCTGCAGGTTCATAAAGTAGCCAATAAAATAAATCTTTATGATGCAGTGTGCTCACGAGTGGTTTCAATTGACATATGATAGATGCATTTGTATTATTTTATACAAACATGTGAAATAAGCTTGCAGTTTTATAACTGAAATATAATAATAAATGCAACATCGTGTTTTATTCTTTGAGGAAAAACTCTTTACTGAATTTTTTACACAAGCCAAGTTTCATACTTAGAAGGAGATGCCAAAAAAGAACATATTCATGTTAGATTTTTGTATGCTATACCAGAATTTACTTTTTCTTAGTTTTGCTTCCAAATGAAGGCTTTCTAAAAGAAATTAACTCTTATCGCAAAAATCGAGAAATGAGAATACTACATGAGTAATTATTTTTTTCACTGAAATGTTAAGGCATCTGTCTGAGATTTAATACGGCCATGTATAGTGATTCAGAGAGATACGTCACGATATTAAGTTGTTGACGTGTTACTTTGAGACTTTGCTCAATGTTCATGTACTTTTCTATACATATTATGACTGCATTTGTAGTTAAACCATAGTGCGATCGACTCGTTTACACAAAGCTGATCAATTTGAAGTTTCAGTTTGAAACAAATAAAGAGTATGGTCCTTTGCCTCAATTTTGGCAACTAGTCAAAATAAGATGAAGATATGGTTAATATATGTCTATTTTATAAAAACTTTGAAAATAAAAAGAAAAAGATACCAACTTCATAAAAAATGTGAATGGAAGACCTGGATATAAGACTTTCTCCTGAGAGTAACTGAAAAGTTTTATAAACAGGGTCTACTGTAATGTAAAATCTAAATGAGGATATAGTTTATCTAGTGATAATTAGCATCTAAACCACCTTTAGATTGGATTTTGACAAAAGCCTATATAGGCATATTTAAGCCCTTAGTTTATTCTTTAATAAAGAATCTTTATGAAATAATAGTGAGTAAATTTGCTCTCAAGTTTGTGAGTAGAAACTCGTCTCTTATTAGTAGTAATGTAATCCTATGATATAGAATAGAAAGCAAGAGAGAGGTTTTCGTCATTGAAGCAGTGAACTTGTCAATGTTTACTTTCTCTTCAGTATTTGGAATTGGCTCTATATCTATCGTTCAGTACTTTCTGTAGTAATGATTACGTTTGTAGTAATCAAAGAGAAATAAAGTCAAAGGTATTCATAAAGTAGATTGCCACAAATACTTTCTACGTTTGTAAATAAGTCTCAATATCTATATCTATAATCCATAAGTTTCTCTATGGTTTCTACTTTGTTATGTAGTTCTGCACATTATTTAACGTTCCGAAGAAGTAATAAAGGATTGTCTCATTATATTGAATCTACACTAGGAAATGGCTCAATAAGAGAAAGTTGGAGACGAAGTAAGTTGTAGTTCTCCCTACCTGGTGAAAGTTATTGGAACTTTCTCTTTTTGAACTTTCTCTAAAACAGCCAGGTGGCCTTACAGTGTTGAAAACTAAAGTAAACACTAAGCTCAGTCTCAAAGTCTTTACTTTTCATTCCTCTTCTTGGTAGGTGGCATAGCATTCACTGGTGAAAGAATTTCAGTAGAAATGGAATATGGAATCTAGCCAAACACATTTTGCTCCTTTACTGTTATACTATATACTATAGTGACTTTCACTTGATGCAAAGGCAACGACAATGTAATAGGGAAAGAAAATCTGGAATTTTGATACTACGGAAAGGATTTCATGCAAATTGTGTTATAGCTGTAATGTTGCCTATACTGAATATATGTATATGTACATAAGTACACGAAAACATCGTAGAGTTAAAGGTAACTTTTAAAAGCCTACGTAAGTTGTTTTGGTCACTGGTAAAGTTGAATTTGGGAGAGAGAGAGCAGCAAACAAGGGCGAACGATATGCTACACGCATACATACAAAATCAAAGCTGGCTATATATATATATATATATATATGTAATGTATAGTTGTTATAGCTAAGATGTTGCTGGTCACGAAAGAGGATTTTTACACTCATTCAACTTGATCTAAGCATATTGCGGGTTCTGAGCAATTTGCTAAAGCTAAAAAGGAGAGCTCAATAAAGTATATATATGCTAGCGTAAGAATATATTTGTCCTAGAACAAACATATTTTTGTACAAGTTTTAGATTGTATAAATAAATTTAACCTTTCTCAAATTCTCAAAACCATTAGCATGCTTGCAATAGATTTAGTATTAAAAGGCATCTTGATACTCATTTAAGCTTGAGATTATAGAATTTCTTGAAATTTTAGAGCTAGAAATAGACACGATGTACAATTGCAACTGCATTTGAAGTGTTCAGCTTTAAAAGAAGATGCTTCATATTATACATAAAAGAAACAAATTCGACAATTATATTCAACCTCAAATAGTTGTACTAATTTAAGTATAACTAATAGGACGTATACATTTGTATACCAGTATGTATTCTTACGCTAACATATATACATATAACGCGTGCTCTTCTAGTATAGTAGACGAGTTTAGAAAAGTTAGTATTATTGTATGACTTGGAATAAAATGCAAGTGTTTTCTAACTTTTTGCGATGCGGCAAATGCGGGAGTTAGGTGCGAAGTGGCATTATAAGAACAGAGTTGAGGTGAAATGAAAATGAATGTGGGAAAGGAAAATGTACTGAAGAAATGTCAAAGGTAAGAAGAATTGTAGAAGAAAATAAAGTCACCAACAAACAACTGATGATTTGATATATATGAATATTTAGTTGATTTGTCCATACCAGCAATATAATGCATATAATATAATGCCGGTGAGATAAGTAAGCTTAATAGTGACAGACATTGTATATAGTTACTTTCTCAAAAATGTCAAAAGAAACTACTTCGTGAATATCTTTTATAGGTTCCTTGCAAAAAATCCATTTTGTGAAAGTATCCGTCATTTAGACATATTGCTCAATGTAATTGAACATTTGAGTGACCCTAATATTTATTGGTTTTGAATTTTTAAGCTATTAGCTATACCTATATTGAGCATTCTTCATGCTTCTTCAATCCATAAGAACAAATTAAATTCAAATCCATATTATTAGATCATACTTACATAACACTATGCATACTTCATTTGACTCTCAATCAAAAGAGATAGAATACATTTTCTAAATTACGTTCATAACAATGAACATGTAAAGTAGCACTTAAGAAAAACGACACAGCTCAAACTGTCAATATAAAACACAATAAAACTTTTACCTTGATAATCACTCTTTTCCGCTTCTCATTTTCTAAATGTACAGTAAATACATATAAGTACATACAAAATACAAGTTGTTTAAGTTCCTTCAAATTTTTTTTTATTAACTAACATCTTTCTGTTATGGTGAACAACTCACAATAAATATATAAACAGCAACCTGGGAAAAAGTACACAGACGGAACTAGTTTTCACTATTTCTCTTTACATTTCCTAAAAAGAAGCCGCTTAAGCTTTTTGTAACCAAGTTTCGTGACCGAGCTGCTAACCAGTTAGATTTTTATCTTTATTTCATTTGAAGGTAAATGGTAGTGGTTAGTATATTACAACTCTACAGTAGAGCCGATGAGCTATATCCAATGATGCGCAGATCTATAGTAGCATACTAGTAGATGGTCTCGTTACGCTCAGCAAATCTCATTAGAATAATCTTAATTTTAATTTTGGAAAAATAATGCACTGATAAAAGTTGAACTCAGCTCTGAAGTTTTGGGCCTGAAACTCTGTCCCTATGTAGTAGAATTACTGAGTTTCTAGCGTACTAAACAGAACTGTCTTGTTTATAGAATACATTTACATGAACTCTTTAGCATATAAAAATTTTAAAGCACCTTCTCGTGCAACGATTATACATTTTCTGTGAAACTGTTTGATGCTACTTACAAATGTTGCTGATGACTTGTTCTGGTTGTATTCAGTTTTTACATTATTGAAAACATATATTTGTCAGAAAAATAATTGCTGGACATAATGCGGTTACATGTTTATTCATAATGTTAGTCTAACATTGCTAAAATGAAATACTATTAAGAAATTAGAGTGAATTGAGTCAACAAAAATATAGTAGTTAATGTTGAAATAAGAGAGTGATGGCAGCAAAGTTCATAAAAAAGTAAAGATACCATATATATACCTATATGATTATATGTATGTATATACAGAGTAGATAGAAATATCAGAAAAAGAAAAAGGAAAGTCGCACAAAAGACATGAGTTAGCCATGACAAAAAAAACACACAGGTTCCCTCACAGGAGTAGTAGACTATACTTATACATACATAGAGAAAGAGAGAGAGAGAGAGAAAATAATACGGTGGCAAAGGAAAAGGTAAGTAAGTGTCTGAGTGGAAGAGAAGTAGAGCAATAAGAGTAGTAGTGGAGAGAAAAGGTGGCTTGCTTGTAACAAGATGAAATCAATGGTTGTTTATAGCCAACCAAAAATTCGAGTTGACTTTAACCTCATCAAACTTCTACTACTGTGTGGTGTAATCGATGAAGTAGTAAGTATTAGAAGTAGAAGACGTAGAAGTACATTTGTGAACGAACCACAGTGTAAGTTGGTGGTAGTGTACATATAATATAGTAAGGAGTAAAAGAGAACTGGTGATAGCTTGATATATATATGTATGCATACTTACTCACATTTGCATCTGCTCTTTTTCCATAATTCCTACCCAGCTTTTGTATCATTGCTCTTCTATAAATAAAAAAGTATGTAGATTAGCCCTGAATGTAAACTTTGTGACATTAATATATGTAATAGATGCAGAGATGATAATGTCAAAAAATTATATACTTTATTCAAGAAGGAATTTTGTGTACGCAAGAAAGAGTTTCTATCTTTTGAGCTCAAATTTGAAGAAAAAACAAGTTTATTGAAACAGAGTGAGAGCCTACGACAAAATGTTGATAGAGTCCATATGTGCTGTGGCATTATGAATGCTAGTATCTTAACACATTTGTTCTCATAATACTATAATACATCTACATATGATATTTCACGGCATGCAATCCTATATTAGTTTCCCCACTGGACACCTTATATGCATATAGTCAGCTTTTCAAATATTATTGTTTGTCGGTTAGTCGGAAAAGTACACAATGCATAGCATAAGAAATGTGTAATATATCAGAACAATGTACTAAATAGCATATAGTGCAACTCACTTTCTATGCTATAGTTTAGTGTGAAAAGAGAAAGTCGTTTGAATTTTTTTAGGAATTAATGATCAATAACAAATTCATAAGCTTATAAATATTTGTCCTTAGAGTATAAAAAGAAGTAAACTGAGCCAAAATAACATAAAGTAAATAAACCACCTACAATTCTTCTGGTGATAATATATATTACTTATTGTCGTCGTTTGTGCCTGATCTTCTAAACACTTTTGACAAATTCTGAAGCAGATTAATAGTATTTTGTACACTTGACAGATGTTCTCTCTTTCTACCTGTCGTTGAGTTGTGATACAAAATGCGACTAGTGTTGTTGCACACTATAAAGCTAAATATGTATAGGAAGAGATTGTGATGAATGAAGTAGTGAAGTAAAGAGAAAGAGATGATGATTATTGGTGTGGTTGTCTATTTTGATGTCAGCTTTGGAGAGAGAAATTGAAAGGATAGAGAAAGTAACATTGACAGGTTGAGAGAGAGAGAGTCGTAGTAAAAGAGTAGTTAAGCTCTTTCGTCTCTATAACAAGGAAATATCATCAGAGTAATATCTACTTGAGGACAATTTCGTAAAATATTTGAGTTAAACAAAACTCAGATTTTCAGATTGACTCAACTTTTTAGTTTCATGATACAGATACAAATATTATAAGCAGAATAAAAAATTCTAAAAAGCATTAGTGAGCTTGTTTGTACAATATATATATATAAATGTATGCTTCTGAGATGAAAGCTTTCCCTTGCCAGTGCAAAGCACACAAGCTAAAGAGAATTGCTTATTTTATGATATCTCCACATATTTGTGTCATATCTTCGAAGACTATAATGCTATGTTGTTTTGTTTAGTGAAAGTAAACTCTCATTTCTCTATTGAAGCTACATATATATATATATACAGACAGTCAATAGAGTGTGCTATTATAGGATGTACACTCCAAAGAAAACAACATTTAAGTTTTCTTGTAGTATTGTGAAACGCTATGAGCAATGATGAGATCAACACAACTGTCATCAACTTTTCTCTATGTCTTTACTCATGAACTGTCATCTCGCCTTGAAATAACAACTATCTTTATATATATATATATATGGATGCATACTCCCGTTCCAAATGTATATTTCTCTCCCACTGAGGTGCAAATGGAAGTCGTCGTCTTCAGCTGGAAGTATAGAGATGATTTTATCTTTTATATTTTCTCTCTCTCTTTCTAGTAGTCACTTTCTGATACATGTTACACTTTAAATGTGCCGAGAATTTCAAACTGCAAGATTACTACATGCGTCTGATGCAAAAGTTATGTCGTAGTCTCAAAAATTGACAAAGTGCTTTATTTATTTAAAATTTTTTAATCATGCGTAGAAAAATTACAATATTTTATCTTGATATAGTATTTCATATCAAAAGCAGCAATTATCAATGGGACATTCATATGCAAATTAGAGTTGGTTTAAATAACAATGGAACAGGTTGACGCATATGGTTCCTGATCTTCTCTGTCTATACTGGTCACCAACAGAGAAAACTCACTTTTCATACATAAACTTCACCAATTTGTCTATCAGTTGGAGTTCTTCAATCACATTTCTGAAGACATCACCTCATGACGTCCTTCGATTACATGTTGGAAGTGCAGCACACAAAAGATTTACTAAATACAATATCTGTACTTATAGCACCATTTCTAACCTGGTGTATGTTTATAATAATTAAAATATAAAATTATTTCAACTACTGAAGCTTTCTGTTGTTGTTGTTTTATACTTCTTGTTCATTTGTCCTTCACCTATATATATTTAGAAGACTTCTATATTGACAAACAAATCTTATGATTACAAACTTTTTTGACTTACGGGAAAATATTTTAGATATCAAAGATTTTCACACTTTACGTTTACCAGTCCCGAACCGGTACATGCCACAAACACTATACATGCTTAATGATCATATGAATCGATAACAACATATCCACGTATTAACTACGTATAAGCTTTCCTAGTCAATCAACCATACATAGTTGATTCTATTACACACGACACACATACTGCACCTGAAAGCATATTGAAGAGCTGATATATAAAATATGCAGAGGATCCAACATCTTTCTAAATGTGAGTGAGGCATATGAGGAGTAAATGTTGTCTATCTAAATGTCATTCTTATGTTGCAGTTAGTCATATGTTCTACGATTTATATAGTATAATAAAACACTATGTAGAGTACTGAAGTGTGCAGGATGTTTACAACAGTCTACCTTTGCTCTTCAATATTTTACAAAGTCTACCAATTCCAAATAGGGTTGTGTTCCATCTGGAAGAAAGTTGACACTGTGGCTTCTTGTGTTCTTCTATAAGGAATTTCAAGAGTTGTTTGTGCTTCCTTCCTCCATCCTTTGCATACTTATTTTGTCTTGAGAAAATAGATGATATTATATGCTTCCTTGCCCTCCTCGACGCTGTCTGCTTGAATTCATGTACATCAAATGGTGTCCTTATGGTATCTTGCATAATTTTATTATGCCAAGTCTTCTTGCACATGCATATAGAACTATATATGTACACTATGAGTGAGTGAGTGATCGTAGTATATCCATAGTTTTAGCTATAAGAACCAAAAAATAAATTGTCTTATATAGTACTTGTTCCCTGTAGTAGAGTCTCTACTGTAGAGGACTAAAACACTTTCTCCTGTGTAGAAATGCATATAATATGTACGTCAGAGCTGAAGTACTTTGAGACTAGCTATCCACCACTTACTTACTAGACGCTCTATAGTCACTGCTACTACCTTTCCTATATCTAAGTGTACAACAAGTCCAGATAGAAGGTATAGTCTTATTTCCACAAGCTCAAACACAAATATGAGAGCATTTTTCTTTTTTTCTCTCTCTCTCTTAGAGTTTTCTCAGAGTGTACACAAAAATATTGAAGCTCGCATTCGTTTCAAGTATCAATAACGATTTTCTCGCTTCATTCTAGGAGTTCAAGCTGTTTTCAAGCTTGTGTACAATTCCATTACATAGATCACACGAGTATAGGCAGAAAAACATATATATAATTCATCAGCTAGAAATACACTAACGATGCTTGTGTAGCTCAAAAATTGTTTCTATAATCCTGATGCTCAGCTTTGCATAGCAATTTTTGAGCCCGATTTTGTAAATGCAAGTGACTATTTATAGTATTTTGTAAATGGACACTACTTGTATATTAAAAGGAATGACAAAAATAACTTAGACAATTTAAAATTACATTGGTTAAAAGAGATTTGTGTACAGTAAAATGGGAAAGTAGTCAATATTTTGGAAAGATTTTCTGAAACAAATTTTTGTATTTAATGAATATGATGTCAGCCAATGCTTTTTAAAATATTTAATTTTTCTATTTTTTAAATAATAAACTGGTAGATAAGAAATGACATCCCGAACTGAATTTTTTTCTACCAGAGAATAGATTCGCAGTGGCCATCATTTTATTAAATAAATTCCTTAGGTATTTATTTCAGAAAAAATTAGTCTGAAAGAGCTAATAGTTTTTGAATACTGGTTAAAAAAACTTTGTCATTCCCGTCAGTCCTTTTCTAGCTAAAATCTACGTTGTGCAAAAGCAGAGAAAGTAATGTGACTACAATCTAATTAGCATTGGGTCAAATATGTAGAATAGGATTTGAGAACAGAGATGATACTATAACATATGCGTACATATGAAAGGATAATCATATACACACAGCATACATACGTATCTCATGCAAATTTTCAAATGTGAGAAAGAGGATTAAATGCTGAGTATAGAGAAGAGAGTACATATTGGAGGTTAGTGACCAGAGCAAGACTGTAGGAAATGGAGAATGCCATCCTTATCAGATCAACGTGATAAATATGTATGACATGTCAGAGCACTAGTCGAATTTGTTAGGCCGTTCCGACATGACAGCCTTACTTCACGAGAGAGCTTGTGTATATCTGTGGTTGTGAAAGTAGCGGTATTTGTTTCATTGCCACTTTAACTGTTATTTTTTCTCGACACTAAAATTACTTAGTACAGAGAAAGTATAGAGACCAAGATGAAAAGCTGCTTTTCATAGAATAAATTAAGAGCATAATCGTAAATATCTACATACAAAAAAAACAGACTACATTTTGAGGTGATTTTGTCTGTGAAACGTCTTAACAATGATTAGAATTTAGTCATCTTTATGTTTGTTATATGTAGGCTATACTTAGTTGTTGACAGGAATACAATTGTAATTGTATGGCATATTATTTTTAAAAAGTTAAACTCAAATTTTAGCATAGACATCTGAGTTTTTTTTTCTAAAGAGAAAAACTAATAAGGTATCTGCACTGCTAATTTGGTTGTAATTCATTTTTAAATGCCTAAGATAGAAAATAAAACTCTTGTTTAAAGACTTGTGAATAAAGTGGTATACAGTGAGTGACCTGTAAAGTCTGAGGAAAACTGAAGTGAGTTGTTGAGAATCATCTTGAGTAGAAAGCAGTTTTTTTTATAAAAAAAACTTTGTTGGATTTTTAGTACATGGTCTTAGTAGATTACTAGATACTAAAGTTGTACATACAATATAGTTTTAGAAAAATGTAGTTATTTTTTTCTGTGCAAGATACTACAAGTTCTCCGCACTTGTTGTGTATAAAATCATAAGAACAACAACGGCAGATCTCTGGCTACAAGTCGAATTGTACAGTAGTTTAAATTTGGAAGTTTCAGCCAAGAAAATAACGTTCTTCAGCTTTCTTTAGAGGTTACACTTTTCTCATGACTTTGTTGTGGTTTGTGGCTAGCAACCAGTGATGGTCTTCCTTCTTTTCTATATATATAGTGTAAGTAGTAGTTGGCAAGTTTTGTGAGGTTATGTCGACAGTTTTGTTCGAAACTCTATGTTCACTCAACTCCGTTTGTGTGTATGTATATATTTTACGAGTGTAATTTGAAAGCAGAGCACGTTTCGACCTCCTCCATTCATTTCTTGGCCTTGTTTTCCTCCTACATTTCCAACACGGATATTCTTTTTTTCTTCTCTCTCTCGCTCTCTCAATCAACTTAACCAAGTGAAGATAAGTATATATCGATAAGCTAAAAAAATTTCTTCTTTAGTTTATACTTTTTTATGTTCTAGTCGTAATACAATGGTGCTGCTAATTGAGTTGAATTCATCTGTTTTACACTCTGCTTGAACTCAGTATATTTATTTTTTAAGTGCAAGTAATTTAATTGTACCTTCTGTTCAGGTACTATATATTTTAAAACTAATTAAGATCTATATAAAATTAACAATGTTAACAATACACTATCAGATTAAAATAAAAATATAGGTTATACATACTTATATACACTACCGTTTATACTAAATTTAAAAATTAAATTTTTGAAACAGTACAGTGAGTGTTTTAAAGTGATGTCAATTTTTTCTCCAACTGCTCAGTTAAAAAAATTCCTATACTCTTTAAAAATTGAAAAATAATATTAATACACCTCAATTTCAGCTTCTCATTTAGAATGAGCGTGTTATGAATTAAACTTCTTAACTCAATCAGGAGAAACACTTTAAATATGTCTGCTACTTTATATTTAAAATTACTTATCCCACTAAAACATAATGAGTGTTTATTATTACTAAACGTATCATACCAATAAGACGACTACTCAACTGACACATTTTCTTTACCTATGTCCGATCAACTCAAACCAGAGATTTTGAGGTAGGATGAAAATTTGAAAATTTGTCAAACGCTACATAGCTATAGCTGTTTGTGAGTTGAATCTTGAGAAACGTATAAATTGAGTATATATGTGATCAGTCACTTGGTATAGTTTGCAAGTTTTGTGACGAGAAGTCAATGGCCCTCTTGGGTCCTATTCAACAATTGGACCCAATGGCATTCATTGTATTGATGCTTCTTCTTCACATCACACACACACACAACTTTGTCATCTTTCTCTTATCCAACTACTCTACTTTCTATCTTTCACCAATACATAAAGTTTTCTTGTTGTACTTGTCATTGACTCTTTTGCCAAACTAGCCAAAATGAATAAAAATATATATCTTTTTATCTACCATCAGAAAAACATCACGTTCAAAGAGTTGGTCAGTCACTCAATACATAAATTTAAAATTTTTACACATTTTTATTTAGATACTCAGAATACTTAAATTTAATATGCTATAAAAAAGTTATTGCAGAATTATATAGTAACATTGAACTACAAGACATTATATGATAATTATTAAAAGCCTAACTCTCCCTTTACTTGTATAGTACTCATTTACAAAAGTTTTGCCAGTGTAGAGTAAAAACTTGAAACTTGTTAGTAGAAACTTTTTGTTGCTGTATTAGTTATTCATTACTTGTGCATTAGAAACTGATATGGCATGCAAGTATAGTCCTGAGCTTCTACTACTAATTATGTCAGGTGTTTTGTTACAAGAAAAAGTAGTTTGTGAATTGCGGAAGCATTTACACACATTAGCAACATATATACTTATGTCTGCATTGTCTTATGATAGACAATCAATGCATCTATATAAACAAATGTGTTACCTCCTCCACTTGCTTCACATCATTCAAACATTTGTAAGTTTGGAAACAGTTCTTGAAGAAAAACAATATAAATAGATCATTGACTTTTACATATTTTACCTACTAATTTCAAACATTTGTAAGTTTGGAAACAGTTCTTGAAGAAAAACAATATAAATAGATCATTGACTTTTACATATTTTACCTACTACTTCTACTAAAACATTAAGTTACAATTGTCGAAACCATACACTTGCACTTATGATTACAATTCTATAATTTTATCGTCATGTCATCTCTTTTTTTTGTTGATTCTTATTACATATTGACATTTCGATTTAGCTAATAGTTTTGTATATCAAGTGTATCCTATAAATGTCAACAATTCTTTTGTGATTTATTTTCCAGAAGATTAGTACTAAGATTTGCAGGAAGATTGTTTTATTTTAGTACTTTCTTTACCAGTAAGAACATTTACATAAGTATGAAATAAATAAATTTATGTAGTGCTGATAGTGTTCTAGTACGTTTATTTCTGTATGTGTTGAGGATTCATTATACACGCATGCTAACTTGTGAGTTTTCGCTGAGAAGAAAATGGTAAGGTAAGGTGAAGAGATGAGAAGGTAAAGGGAAAGTCTGGTCTAGCGAGAGTAGTGCAAGTACAAATACAATCTCCGGCTCTTCAATTCAAAGTTTTCTACTAGGAAAGAAAACGGTGGCAGGCAGCGACGTTCTATTTTCCCAGCCTTTGAACGCTATATTCTTACAAGGTAGTTGAGTTGGCTGACTGAGTAAGAGCCTCCAAAGCAATGTTTTCTTTCCAAGTCTTTTGAGTTAGTTGTGAACAACATGTGGTGGAGCACACTACGTCCTCATCATTCTCTTCTATCTCTGTCTCAGAACTACAAATCCAAAGAACGCTCAACATATAGAGTTTAGCTCTATATGTATGCTGATTTCTTTACCTCACTTCTTGTGTGACAAGTGACAATAATCTGACTAACTAACCAAACTACCGTTTGTCAGTCAATTGCAATCAGTAATCTTACCACTCAAATCATAAATAACTCAATTTCTCACCATCTACAGTAAAAGCATCTCTCTCTTGTTTCTCTCTCATCTTTTGACGTTCAGAATTGAAATGTTTGAACACATTGTGAAACTAACCTAGTTAGTTTACCAAAACAAAAATTTACTATTTATTCACTGTGTCACTATACCAAAAGAAATGATTCTACGAGACACTAAATATACATAGCCAAATTCAAAATTTTATATGTAAATATTGACAAAGTAAGCAAAATTTTTTTAAGGTAAAGTGCTCAATGACAACAACAAAATAATGTAAAAGAAAAAAAAGAAAGAAAAAACAAAGAACTAAGGATTAGTTTATTTCAGAGTGTTCATTTCCTATGCTGTGAAATTTTATTCAGTGCAAATTCTCTCTAATGCCGTTATATCGTTTTGGTTGAGCAAATAATGGACTATATTCAATATAAATGGCATTGTTTTTATAATAGTAAAAGCAAACTAAAGTGTTTTAGTGTGATAGAAAGTCATTTGTTATAAGACATGAAAGTATATATACAGAACGGAAAAAGAAAGTCTAAAAACCTAAAAAGAATGTTCACTTTCCCCCGTATGGAGAAAGCACGGCACAGAGTTAGCATGTAGAGTGGAATGGAACGAAAGGGAGGAATTTCCTACTCGTTTCTTCTTCTTCTTGACCCTTTACTTTACTCAACATGGTATGAATCAAAAATGTGCAGACTAAGCAAAATTTATACCCAGACTAAAAGTTTTAAATCCTTTCTACAATCTACATGCCTCATATTCTTTCTTCACTAAAGTTATACTTTTGCTATACTTCCACACGACATATTTCACCTAGTTATTTTTTGTCCTACAATTAAACTACAAAAATGATTCTTACAATAATTTGAACGCCATGAAACAAATATAAACTATTGATACTAGTGAAATATTAGACTTCAGTGACAGTGAACACTAGTTGTGATTCTAGTTTCGGCAAAGATCCAAAAAACACGAATTTTTCAAATCTTATCACCAATGTTTAAAAAACAACATCATAGTATTATCAATATCAAGTTGTAACTCTCAAAGATGTCAGTAGACAAGTTAGTCAACATGTTCAACGAAAATTTTGATCTTGCATCTAATTGCATAGCGGGGCGGATGTGATGTGTATGAATTGAGGAAAGGCCTAAAAACACTATAGTTGTTGCACGAATGATATTTAATTAAATTACTATTGAGCTCAAGAACTCTCAAGGGAAGGTCACAGCAGCAGTCTGAGTCAAGAGTATATATATATATATACTAACGAAACAATGAGTTTAGTGTAAATGTGACAACACAACATGGAAAGCTAAAGTACAAGCAATAAAAGTACTTGAGAAAAACAATTTTCTTCAAATTAATGGAGCAATTAGAAAGTAGTGAGAGAAAATGAATAAGAGCTTCCATATGCAGAACAGAAATAGTTAACTCTGCTTAGAAATTTCTTAATGAGTATATGTGTCGTAAATCAACTCTTTGAGTAGAGTTTTATATAAATGTTATTGTCACCTTTCCTCATATATTAGATATATATATATATCTAATCATATTGTCACATATGACAATCAAGTAGAGGAAACAAGAAAGAAAATCTAAAGAGTTGCAACAGTAAGGAAAAGAAAACTTCTTAAAAGTTCTACGTGTATTTCCCAAAGAGTGAACGATCTTTTAAGCAAGTCATGACCATTCTTTTCTTCTCGTGTCTTCTTCTTAAACCTAATCAAAGTTTCTCGGGAGGAATCAAGAAGAGAAAGTGAGAAGGAAAATAGACGAGAATCTATCTATATCTATCTATATATATACATATATAGCATGAAGAGTAGAAGCGGACGAGAGACAACGAAGGAAGAAGAAGAAGATTACTAGATTAGATTAGATGAAAGTCACCGTTGGCTTTTAGTCCCTCCCTATGTGTGTAGCTCTACATAAATACAGAGAAAGGCTAAGGTTGATTCAAACACATTAAGGAAATAGATAGTGGTTGATATATATCTACACTAGTCTTACTTCCTTTATATCACTTTTTTCATTTCTTCTTCTTCTGTTTCTCTTAAGGAATTATTTGTTCTAGACCCAGTTTCTATTTTTTTCCTCCATCTCTCTCGATTTCTTTTAATAACAGACGACGGCTCAGCTCTATTGTTGTCTCTTGTGTCGTCATGTCTCAAATTTAAGTAGTGAGGAGTGTCGTTGTTCGTTTTGTTCTAAAAGTACAAAAGAAAAATGTACGGTGCTACTAATATTCTGTTTGTTGGATCACAAGTGTTGAGTTAGAAAGGGATGACGACGATGAAGTAGAAAAGAAATGGGGGCAATGTTTTTACTGAGGTGTAGTAGTTGCTCATCCAAACCTTCACTAACTTTCCCTGTGTATATGGTATTAACAATGATGGTTGTGTCTGTTGGTGACCTTTTCATTACTCAAACATTAGGAAGTGAGTTTCCTGAGCGTGAGTGTTGTGACCCAGTGTACCCTATTCCAGCTCCTGGCCCTGGTCACAGTGGGCACAGTGGACATAGCTATGGGGGTGCACCAGCTTTTCCTGAATATGTTGCCTCAACATCACCTCCATCTACCACAGAGTCTTCAGGTATTGTCATCATATTTACATTTAACGCTGAAAAGTATCAACTTAGTTAGTGGTCTATTATAAATATTCTTAACCAGTTCACGTCAAAGATTTTTTCTTAGAAGAGTGTCTTCAGACTTCAAAATCAAATAGTGCGTTTCCAGCTTAATGTTATTAAAAACATAGAGAAAGGAGGAACGATTGGTATACAACAATAGTTACTTTTCTTCGAATATGTGGCAGACAACGATTGTCAAATATTCATAAGTTGTCAACTGTGCTCAAGTAATGTTGAGTTTGAGAGCCAAGGCAACTAAAGACGAGTGTACGGTTGACACATTTTGACAAATCAATGTCTACAAAAGTTTTCTCATATTTGTCTATCCCCTTTTCTCTTCTACTACACTTTCTTATACATACCATATATACACATATATATATAGTGCATAGTTAGTTTGAAATATTAACAAAAAAAACCTCATAAAAACTTACATTGGTGCAAAAAAAATTTTTTGTAGAATTTTGGAAGATCAGATTTACTGTTACGAATCGATATATGTTTTTGCGAGGGTTTTCATTAATAGATTTTTATTCTCATCAGTTTTTATTCAATATATTACAGTAATTTATCTTAGGTATATTACTAACTTACTAAAAAATTATTGCATGGCTTCTAATGTAAAGAGACTTGTCGGCCTTTTTGTAACTAATGAATAGCTATAAGAATAATAAATGAGCTCTTCAGTCGTGAATGTGGGATGGTCTCAGAAATTAGGTTATACTGTAATGAAACGTTTCTCAAATTAAGAAATTCAAGTTACCAACTAATTCTAAATTACTTTGTCATGATGTGAACTAGTACAATTAATTTTTGTTGAGTGAAAGTTGAGTTAACAACTTACTTAGATTTTTTGGGAAGAAATAGTACCTATAATACGTCTGTGTAATGTCCTAGGTCAAAAGCTACTGATTTGATTTGCTCTTTACACTGTTTCTGTAAGATGACATAATTGCAAAATATTGGATTTTAAGCGACGGCTCATAGAAAATTTTCTCGCAGTTCTAGCAAAAGTTACAGCAAGGTCTTTTCAAAATGCACCAATGTAAAAAAATAAAGCATAACACAATTTGAATATTGTTATGTGTGTATGTGGTCGAGTTTTATATTCCATTATCCAATTGCATTTGTAGACATGTGCACAATTTGAATCGGCGAGGAGTAAAGTGACAACGAGTAAACTACCTATACATTATAATCATATTTGTTACTCGGACTATGTATAAGTGAAAAAATAGAATGATGTGTGAGCAATAAAAAAGCTCACACCACGCTCTATAAGTGTATAATAGCATAAGCATATACTATACGAGCTTTGCTTGTACTACATAACTATACTATTGTAGTATGCTTTGTTGAAGATAAACAAAATAGATAGGTAAGAATTTCTATTGTACTCCACATCTGACGATAGAATATTCAATTCACGTTGTCTAACATAGCACTCTAACAAACTTCTAACTAATACTTGCCACACACCTATGGATATATTTACCTCTTTTTCTCCTTTTATGTATAAATTATGATCGGCATATAAAAGTTACACAGTTTTCTAATTATTATGACCAGACAACAAGAGAGACAGTCAAGTCATTCAGAGAAAACATATATTATTACAGCGACCTTATTGCAACTTGAGTTGAGACTCAGGTATAGGTTATGTAGTAGCAATGCACGTTAAAAAGTAATGACAACACAACAACTAAAGGATAAAATACTTTGGGTTTCTACTCACGCATTTTCCACTAATGCTACTTCTACTCTTGAATTTTATATACAACATAGTAGCAGTCTCAACACTTTCTCTCAGCTATTATTGCTCTTACCATATTTACCTCTTGCAAATATCTTTAATGCTCACTAAAGAGAAAACAGGGTGGATATACATACATATATAAGATGTGTGCGCACATGTTCCCTTTTATGTATCGATTAATATAGCCTAATTTCCTGGACGTAGTCGTGGTCAACTTTGTCCAACATAGTTATACATATATATATATATATATGTATATTTGTATGAACCGGTGTGGTTCTCAAGTCAAGGCTTAAATGTTAAAAAGCAAGCGTAGCACACAAAGTCTTTCTCTCTCTCTACCCTGCTATTTACTACACACACTTTTACAATCAAACTCTATAAAAATCTACTACTACTACAACTATCGCACATGGAATAAGGCAACAACACACTAAAAACCCAAATTCACTCAGGTAAAATAATTCTAGCTCCAACTTTACATGCAAATGTCCCACAACGTATCTCAAAATGTTTACTGCATTATTACCTTGGCGCGGTGCATTTTACATATATACATATCGTACACAGAGTCGTAGCATTATGTTATTTAGTCATTTGAATGAGTTGTGGATACATTTTTCTTTGGCTTTATATGTAGACTAGTGTCGGCATTCTACAGAGTACTACAAATGTGTAAACCCAGGTTTTTTTGGGGTGTAGAATGAATTCCAAAAGTTCAAATGGATGTAGTAGCAGCAGTAAAGACCTTTAGAGTAGTCTCTCTCTCTCTCTCTCGTGCCCGAAACATTTACATTATATAAGCTAAACATTATATTCTAAGCTTAGCTCCACTGTCTATACCTGTATATACATATATATTATTATATCACTACACTAATATTGGAGTGAAATTTGTTCTCTGAGCAAAAGAACTGTATTATGCATTAACGTTGTTCGCCGTGTATCTCTTTTTCATGCACTTTTTGGGTTCATTTTAAAATTTTCTGAATTTTTTGTGAGACGTATCAAGCAATGTGTTTTTGATCAATTACGCACTACTCAAGTCGCTACTTGCTAATCTAGCACGCAAGCCACTAGTATATGATATAATAGCTAAGATGTGTTGAGAATTTTAGTATAGAAGTGCTGCACCAAAAGCAAAGCCAGAGTAAGTTGTAGAATGTGTGTAGTACTACTCCACTTAACTCAAGTGTTCAGATAGGAAAGCTTAGTTTTGAAACCACGGTTTTCTCTTTCTTACTTTATATATATATATATATGTAGTTCTTTTTACCTATATGTATATTTAGATACTACTACTATGTACTACTGCACCTTGTCCTTGTTGAGGTAAACAGAGAACAAGTACTTGAAAAAAAACTTTTCTTTCGTTTTTATCCTTCTTTCTAAACCAACGACTATAGTGTTAGTGTAATATGCTCTATGGATATTGCTTTGCCGGTTATAATGTAACGAAGGAATACACAGTCGTTAAAGTGTAACTAGAAAGAATTACATGGAGTCTAGGGTTGCGTGTTGCTCTCGACAATACTCATATCGTCAAGTTGAAATGATAATCATTCATTTGGGCACATCAAGTTATTTTCCTCAATGCTAACCGTTCTCAACCAAAAATGTACACTAATGGTACACGGTGGAAAGGAAATGAATTGACATGAGAAAAAAGTGCTACTTCTTTTTTTAAAGAGTAAAAACACTACAGAGTACAGTTTAGTTTGAAAGCTTATATATGAGGTATGATTTTCTGTAAGCTCGGGTTTTAGAGTTAGTCATAAAATAATCTAAAACAAGAATTGTTGAACAAATGCAGTGAGTGGCGTCAAGCTACGC
>VCNE01002832.1:0-17280 GCA_009869805.1 Oncopodura yosiiana
TTTTCTACTGCTGCAGCTGACATTTACTATCAACACATTGGATTTCTATGAGTACACTTCACTTACTATATATTTTCGTGTCACTTGCTCACTGTTTACATTACTATTTCTATACTTCTATATATGCATTATGAAATGATTTATATATACGTAGCTTTAGTAAGTAGTAAGCTTTTTTTCTGGCTAGACGGAAGATAATTTGGAAGATATTTCATATGAACATTAACATTGTATACTTAGATTCATTGTCAAATCCATCAATCAAAGTCAGTGGTAATGAAAAGTCAATATGATTTTTCAGTTTCATATTTACTATCACATCACATCACACAGACAATTTACTTTTTAAGGCAGCCGATATATTTCTAAAAAAACATGTTCTAAAACTTGCTATATAGTGCATCATCCGAGAGCTAGATAACTATATATAGTACTATCACTATACAAAAAAAAATTGAATTTTATCTAGAGATTATTTGCGCTTTCTACCAATATAGTGAAATTAGGGTAGTACGGCTTGACTCCAATTCATGTTTTCTTTTATTCTCTGAATGAAAGCTATAATACTAAGGTAGAGCAAGTTCAGAAAAGAGATTTGTCATAGAATTTTGAGACTGTCTCATTTTTATATATATAAGGTACTTATAGACTTGAAACTAGAGAGAGGGTACAGAGAGGAATGTGCCTATGTGTATCATATATACTGTATGCCGAATTATTATCAGAGTTAGTATGTGTCCTACTATAACTTTTGCTTTCTCCACTTGTACAATACAAAAGCAACACACATGTTGTTCTGAGTTTGTGTGACTAGATGATATCAGAAAAGAAAGTGACTACGTCTCTCCTCCTTCCTTTTCTCGTACCCATCACCATATTAGAGAGATAGAGAGAAAGTTGTATGTACTAAACTAAAGTGTATAGAAATGCAATGAAAGTTTGTTTTTCTCTTTTACTCAGTAATGGCCATTCGGGCAAAGAAGAAGAACAGAAAGGCACAACATTTGAAGAAGCTGGCTGCTGGTGGTAACAAACGTGATGTCTCTCCACGGGGACGAGATGTTAATCATAGCAGGTAAGTTGAAGTTTTTATAGAAAAAATTCTCTTTTTTTGGCTGCTACTTGAATTCTATGTAAAAATATTATTTAGAATTTAGAGTAGTTTAAGTTTTTTAATGCTTTCTATGTGCTTTGCAGTGAAAGTTTTTACCTCCTGTCGGCTTTCTCTGTATATTATATGAGTATTATTTTTTTAATGAGAGTGTTTTAATATAATTGCATTGATTTATTTCACAAGCAGAAGCCAGTAAAATCATGAGGAGAGAGACTTAGGTTCTTTACCCGAGAGATTTCAATATTGACTACAACACTCGATTCAGATTCCAAAATTAGTTCCAGCACACATCTCTACCTAACTCGGGAATTTTGATGAGGATTTTATTAGTTGAGAAACCGTGAGGAAGGCTTCAGTGCATTGAGCTAAACAAGAGGCCCTAGTCCAGGTTTCTCAACTCAAAATCCTCATCAAAATTCCAGAGTTAGGTAGTGTGCTAGTAGATGTTAGTTAAGTTAGTTAGTTCTCTGTTAGTAGATGTGTGCTGGAACTAAATCTGAATCTGTATATTTTTCTAAATCTTTTGACTATAGTCACTATTGAAATCTTATGTTTAAAAAACCAAAGCCTCTCCTCGTTAGTCATTCGACTAGAAATATATTTACATGACTTTCAACTGACATCTGAGCCGAAACCAATAATGAGAATTTAGATATTAAAATGTTGGTAGAAATATTTCTACATATATTTGACTTATGCTTAGATTTGTTGATATAAACGTATTCAAATTTTACTTGACTTTCAACTGACATCTGAGCCGAAACCAATAATGAGAATTTAGATATTAAAATGTTGGTAGAAATATTTCTACATATATTTGACTTATGCTTAGATTTGTTGATATAAACGTATTCTGAGATGAGTCAAAGTTTATCTTAAGGACTTTTCTTTCCTCAGTGAAAGTTGGTTCATATACATGTATATACAGTATATAGGATAGAGGAACTCATAAATAATTTTCTTTGGTTATGGCTACACGAAATGTCATTAGCAGCTATAATTCAAGTTTCTCTTATATACACAAGATGTGATTAGATATTAGATAGAGAGAGAGAGAGAAGGAGGCGTACTTTTCCTGTATACATCTCTATTAGTTTGAGTTGGTTTTGCTCACAGAGTCAATATATATATATTTTGTATTTTTCCAGATATGTGTATATACTCGTATATAGTTTGGTTGATATTAGTACAAATTATAAAGCCAGGAGCACATTAAATATTGAGTAAGGAGCATCTGAGAGTTAGGAGTAGTAAAAATAGAACTGTGTTATGTGTTTGTGGTGGATTGTAAACATGAAAGTTAGTCATTTTGTAAGGAATGTATTAGTAGGCTCTCTTTCTCTGGGTTGGAGAAAGAGTAAAAGTCATTTTAAATACTTAATGCTATTTGGTTGTATAGTGGGCTTTTACATTTTAGATCACCTCCGTCTCATTTCTCTACCCAACGTTTTAGAGGTGAGGTGAAGTTCTTTGGGTTTATTATAGAGAGTAGAGAAAATGCAAAAATTCATTACTATAAAACTTGCATTTACTCTCATATACAAAAATGAACTCAATTTTCTCTCACTCATTTATAATTGAAGTGTATAACTAATTGAATGCTAATTTAAGTTGATAGAAAACAAATTATTTGCAACTTTTGATATATTACCTCCTGTAATTTTTATATTTGTACTTTGGTTTTTATAGTATACAGAAATGGCAGCCCAATTAAATTTTTTAAGCCGATGGAGATTATACTAGTTTGAAAGAAGAGAGATATTTTTTTTGCAAAGCTCTTCAAGTAACTATGACTACTAAAATATTATGTAGCAATAGTCTGTCATTCTCTTCTAGTACAACAAGTCCTTGAATTGATTGAATTTGTTGAGTGTGTAATGTACTCATGACAAGTATATTCCAAGTAGTAACGAAATACTTTGTAGGACAACAGTATCAAATAATACAACTGTTTGATATCCATTTCGTATTCTAATGCCCTTGTTACGTACAAATTGAGATGATATTAAGTTATGTCGGCTAGTTTCTACACTTCAAAAAAAGACTCTTTCAAATACGTCACTAGATTTAAATATTATATATGTAAAGTTTAATGTTGTATGTACATATTGCATAAGAAGCTACATTTATTTACAATCAGAATGAAGTAAGTCTCGCCAAAAAGAAGAGAAGTAAATTGTTAAGAAGAAGAAGTGATTGAACCTTGTGTCTTTGACTTGTACAACACCATATAGTTGATGTGTTTAGATTTTTTGAGTTACAAGTTGCATACGTTAAGACGAAGCTAGTATTGTAATTCTATTACTATTGTATTAAAAATAACAGTATGAACTTCATTAAAGTGCAAAATGTAAACTGAAACAGTTCCAAAAAAAAGATAGAGAAGCAAGAAATGAAATGGCATTGACCAACAACATAACTATTACATTGCTAACTATATTTGTAAATACGAGTCTTTTAGTCTTATATATATCAAATGAAAATAATAATTGATTTACAATTCGTTTTTAACTTTTGCAGAGTATTGGTTATGAAATTTATGATTTTTACTCTCATGTAATCATGTAAATGAAAATCTCAGAGATTTATTTTAGCTTAAAAGGTTTTGGACCTTTAGTATTTATTCGTGTAGTTGTGAAATCAGATTTAAATGTGAGAGAGTAGCCAAAGTGAGTAATCTGGCTTAGTTGTGTAATGCTTTCATATGCATTTGCAAAAATACACACATTTAGTATAGTAGTCTGAAAAGCTTAGATGCTTGCCAAAATTTTTCATATACACATGAAAGGTCTAAGAGAAAAAACAACTATACATTCCTTTGAGTTTGTCTCAACCTTCGGTTTGAGAATTTTCTCTCTCCTCCATACTCCCATTTTTGTAGGTCAAGAAAGTAGAACTCTTTTCCATTGACAGAGGAAAGGAACCAGGAAAAAAAATCATCTTTCATATATACAGAGTGTATATGGATTTTCTCAGCATACGTAGTTATTCCATTTGATCCAGGGAAAAAAGTCAGAGTTTTTACAGTTGTTCATCATGTATTGAGCAGTGCACTTTCTTTCCTATTTGTTCTCATAGAGAAATTTGTAGTATTGTGTACATTTCTAAGGTGAGAATTCAATTATAGTGTCAATATAAGAGTCGTGAGTAACTTTTTCATAGTGCCAGAGAGAAATGACAAATCTATACTTTAGTTTCTAAAGAAGTTTTTAAAATCAGATTCTCATCTCATCTCTTATATATCGGCTCAGCTAGAATTTTGAGTGTGAGTTGTTTACACTGAAGAAAATTCTAATCTGATTTGTTGTCTAAAGCTATTTCACATATGAGGAGACATTGAAGAAGAATAAGAACATGACATTGCTCTTGACATCATCAACTACTGTTTCCAGTAGTAGTTCTCCAGAATTTGATTTTGAGCTCACGTACAAAACCAATAATAATGCTGCAACGATCTGTCCTATAGACTGGTTCAATTCTCAAGAACGTCATATTGAGTCAATAGTTTTATCATCAGAGTCTCTATTGGGAACAGAGTCTCTAGAGAGTCATTATTATCCATATAGTCAGAGTATGAGGAGTAGGAACAATAATAATAAGATGTCTTCAAATGAAAAGTATTATGGAATGTTGAGTGAACTAGTAGCAATCGATAGAAGAGGAGAAGAGAAACTAATGAGTATTGCAACAGAGTTGACATTATGGTTGTTAGTAATGTTATTAATTATTTGTCTTCGTATCGGACTTATTAAATGGTGTGTTAGTAAATTGCAAATCAAAATTATTGATGATGAGAAAGTATTAGAGACAAAAAGGAAAAAGTTGTCATCATCATCATCATCATATGTAAATAATAATCATAATAATATTCAAAAAGAGTCACGTTGGAAAAAATGGAAATATATAGTGGCAGGAGTTGTGTCTAAATGTAATTTGAAAATGTTGTTGTTTTTCTCATCATCGTGTAGTGTATCGAAGGCAGCATCAATAAGGCGAGGAGGTGGAATGATTTGTAAAAGACGATATAAAAATTTTAATATACATTTTGTGAGTGCTTTACTTAAGAAAAGTTTCGAGTTTGGTAAAAAGTGTATACAATCAATGGGTTTCAAGAGGAAATTGAGTCAGAGAAGAAATGATTTTATTGTAACAGCTAATACTGTTGCTGACCAATGTGATGATGGTTCGGTCACTAGGAGTACTACTTTTTGTGACTTGAATGACTTGGTCAGTTGTGAGGTGAAGAGTCCTTTTAGTTCTAAAGAGGTATGCTGATATTCATGAGGAGAGGCTCAGGTTTTTTGACCAGAGATTTCAATAGTAAGAAAAGTCAAAAGATGCCAACAAAATATAGATTCAGATTCTGGAATTAGTTCCAGCTTAACATCTCTACGTAACTCTGGAATTTTAATGAGGATTTAGAGTTGAGAAATTGTGAGGAAGGCCTCAGTGCATTGAGCTAAACAAGAGGCCCTAGTCGAGGTTTCTCAACTCAAAATCCTCATCAAAATTCCATTGTTAGGTAGAGATTTACAGCTGGAACTAATTCTGGAATCTGAATCTGTATTTTGAATCTTTTGACTCTTCTTACTAAAAAACGTGAGCCTCTCCCTGTTAGCATTGAACTTTGTAACAATATGTCGATTTATATATACTATGAAGAGAACGAACATTTCCATTTAGAAGTCATGATGGTTGACATTGAATATTACATTTCCAACTCTTGATGAATAGTCGATAAATAAGAGTACATATATAGTATAGTACTTCAATTGTCATTCACTCTGACATTTAAATTTGTATGCATATCAGTGACTAGACTGTGGGAAATAACTGAGAAAATGTGGTCTTAGGAATTTATATCCGCTTGACTCAACCTATACATTTCTAAATAAATCTTATATAGTCTTGACATTGATTTTTTTTAAATAAGTACTAACATACGATTCAATAAATTTTCCATGTCAAAGTGTTTTTATACAATTTATACGGCATTAAAAAGAAGAAGAAGAAAAGTTGCAGTTTGGGCAACTTAAATTATTTTCATATACTTAAATACTACTAGTAGTATGAAGCATATAGAGATGACAGATATATTTTAGAAAGGTTAGAAATCTATTTTGAACATATTATGGCTTGGCTTTATTTTTATATATTATAAGGTGCTCAACATTTGTGCTATAGTAGTTTCTTACGCAGTTGGCACTTGGCAAAAGATTTCTAAACCAAGTTGTGTAGTATTTAGAGTACAAACAAGTCACAAGAAATTATTAAGTGTTTAGGTAGAAAATGCAAAGAGAGGATAGAATGCCACATGTTACCTTGAAGATATGTAATCAGTTATGTATTTATTTCCAACTTTTTTTCAATGCATTACATTTGTGTGCAGTTATGATGATGATGAGAAACAAATGTATTGAAATGATAACCTGTCACCTGTCTCATGTCAGTATTAATATCTCTGTCCATTAGATACATAAGACATCAAAAGAGAAACTACGTGGTGAAAGTACTAAATTGTATACCGTAAATCTTGTAGTATAGTAACCTTGGTTTTTTAACATAGAGTTAAATGAAGGCCTCTAAGGAGCCTGAATATAATATCAAGTTTTACGGTATTTATATATACTTACAATATAGGGCCCTCATGAGATTTTTCCTAAATTGAATGGAGCAGGTAGGTAGGTAGCATTTAGTGTTAGACGAGGTAAATCGATAAGAGAACTTTGGTAGAAAGTCATTTTGTCAGTAATACGCTTTTCTCTCTCTCTCTATTCTTTATTGTCTCTTTCAATGCTAACTTTCTTGTTATAGATGTTTTAGACCAATTGTATGAGACTCTGGGAACTTGTGATTAATTAAAGTGAAATCTTATATGTGTACTGTAGAGAGAGAAAATGATGATTCTCTTTCATGTTTTATGAATTGGTTACAATAATACAATGACGTAGAGTCGTAGGTAGTAGATCTTTATTATAACGGTAATAATAATCATAATAATAATGCGTTCATTTGCTACATTTCTAAATCATATATGAACACTGAGAGAGAGAGAGAGAGAGAGAGAGAGAGAGAGAGATGAAGCTATGCTATTATTTATATGGAACTAATTTAGTTAGTCAAGGATAAATAATGTAAGGATTCGCATATCTTTTCAAATAGATAAAACTCAAGATGGTATTGATTAGTAAGTAACAACTAGTAAAGTAAAGGCCTCGCTAAGCTCTGGACCAGGTATAAAATTTCAAAAAAGGCAAGAAAAAGCTAAAAATTTATGCCGGTCGCTAGAATCGAACCCACGCTCGATTCCTACCATTGATTATGCTATAGTAAATTTTTTTTAAGTTAGAGCGTCTTAGCCAATGTTGCAGTGTTGAAGGAGTAGTGTAATTAGAAGGAAGAATTGTAGCTTAATTGAGATGAAGTTCATACTGTAGAATAAGTTTTAAGCATGTGCAATAAGAGAAAAGAATAAATGTACGACACATTCTGTAGCATTGAGCTAAAGTGCTAAATAGTAGTATGTGTCAATAAGTTTTGATGAACATTTATTATACAATGCTAAACAATTTCAAAAGTTTTTAATTCACAGTAGAGAGTCGAGTTGAGCAGCATTCTTTTCATTTGCGTCTTCAACTTCACGTCAATGACAGGCTAAGGCCACAGAAAGCTTTTTGTAACTCTTTTGATGTTTCTTTATTGTTAAAAATTAGAAGAGTAGATTTTCACTCACGTCTATTATTACTACTCTTGTTGTCTCTCTCGTCAACTTTCTAAAATGTAACCATGGACAACTTTTGATAAGATTTCTAAATGGAAATGTTTTTGAACAAAAGTATACTCTAAAAAAGACTATTAGAAAAAACATGACATGATGGTATTAAATTCTATGACTATATATGTCTCTCTCTCTCTAGACAATAGTGACTGAAACTAATGAAGAATCTGCTGGTTGTTCCTCTTCTTCTTCAAATGATGCCTTGTCCTTCTCCTCATTAAAGGAAGAAATATCAGGGTTAACTCAAGACTTAGTTAAAGACAATTATTGTGATAGTTCTAATAGTTTAGTAGTAGACTTATCTTCAAGTTCTGAAATAGTTACTAACGAAAACGAGAACGAAGACCAAATTGAAGAGAAACAAGAAAATAAATTAGATCATTCAAATTATGTTCAATATGGTCCACTAGAGCCATTACATATTCAAATTTATAAACCACGAGCTCCTCTTAAATTAGTGTCACTTCATGGGATTTGGAAACGTGTTGGTATTACACCAAGATATCCTGATCGTCTTGTTTCTGTTACTGCTTGCTCTTCTGGTGAAAGTAGTAAGAGTAGCTCATTTGATGAGGATAGTGTTATTAATGATGATGATGAGGACAACATTGGATTATCATCATCATCAACAATTGCAACATATGGGTTACTAACTGTTGTTCCTCGTGATAGTGGAGAAGGTATTAGTGGTAGTAGTGATGATGGTTATGATGACAAACGAGTAGAAGGTAGTTGTGATATTGAGACTGTTGTTAGTACAACGGTGATAGAAACAGAAGAGACAGAGTCACTTGTACAAGAGGAACTTATTCCTACTATTATAAATCCGATAGTGGTGGCGACTGAGGATGACAACAATTCTATGTGAGCATTTTAGAGTCAATGTTTTTTGGAACTAACTATATAATAAGACACTCTCATGAAAAAAATGATTAATATATATATATATAAGTACAGAATTTATTTTTTATTGCATGGTGCTTTGCTTTTGCTGCAATTTCTTGTTAATAATTTTGGCTTGAGATAGTAGTTTGATTTATGATGAGATTGGAATTAATTAATTAGGTCTGACCCTAGGACCTCGGATACAAGTGATGGATCGGATGACGAAGAAGAAATATTAGGATCAGATGAAGATGAGCAGGAAGATCCACAAGATTATTAGTAAAGGTAATATAAATAAATATATGTGTTGATGATAAGTATAGAATTTGTTTCTATTTGCTAGATTGTGATTAATAATATATGTTGTGAAATTATTTTTATTAGGAGGCTATCATCCCGTTAAAATTGGTGACTTGTTCCATAATCGCTATCACGTTGTCAGAAAATTGGGTTGGGGACATTTTTCAACGGTTTGGCTCTGTTGGGATTTGACGTATGATTAATTTTTCTCTCTCTTTTGATCTTGGCATTTTTTTATTAGAAGAGTAATATGATATATTTTTGTTATATACAGAGGAAGAAGGTACGTCGCATTAAAAGTTGTCAAGAGTGCCCCTCACTACACTGATACTGCCTTAGACGAAATTAAACTTTTGAAATCTGTAAGTTATAAGAAAAATACCTGTTTGATGATGATGATGTTAATAAAACGAAAGAAAAAGTGGAACAATATAATTTGACTTTTCTTTTGTGCATTTTTTGATTATAGGTAAGAGAGTCTGATAAAGCTGATCCTAATCGTGAGAAAACTGTTCAGTTACTTGATGATTTTAAAATTACGGGAGTCAATGGAACTCATGTTTGTAAGTTATACGTTTATAATTTTATTTTAATTGCACATTATTAATTAATATATTTGATTATTAGGTATGGTGTTTGAAGTACTTGGACACAATTTACTAAAATTAATTATCCGATCCAATTACCAAGGCATACCTCTTCAAAATGTAAAAAGTATCATGCGTCAAACCCTTGAAGCTTTAGATTACCTTCATACCAAATGTAAAATTATTCACACTGACATTAAACCTGAAAATATTTTAATGTGTGTTGACGATCCACATGTGAGACAATTGGCTAATGAAGCTACTACATGGCAAAAAATGGGTGTTAAACTACCTGGCTCAGCAGGTAAAGATAATATTTACAATTCATTTGATTCTATATTATAATAACTTTTGTATGCCTCTTTTTTCTTTAGTGAGTACTGCACCAAAAGAATTCCAAAGCACAGCAAACTCTACTAAAATGTCAAAAAATAAGAAAAAGAAATTAAAGAAAAAAGCCAAGAAGCAGCAACAACTTTTAGAGCAACAAATGCAACAATTACAAGAAGTAGAAGAGTTAGAAAATACTGCTGATGGTGACGCAGAAGATGGTGATGAACATTGTGAAAATGATGAAGACCAAGAACAAAATCAAAGTACTCTTACCAATAATTCTACTACGGCTACTCCTCTTGAAAAACCATCATGTATGAAATCAATAATTTACAATGTGAATATATATATATATAGTCTTATATAATTTATGATTTTTTATTGGTATAGGCACGTCGTCGGATGTGAATAGTACTAGTAGTAGTAAAAATCATCAAGAAAATTCTACCAGTAATAATGATGTGGAATGTCATGAAAACAATACAAAAGATGAAAACGATTCAAGGACAAATGACAATTCCACTGTCACAGGAGATAAGAACGTCATTCCTAATAATAATAAAATTAGTAATGGTTAGTTGTTGTGCATCTACTTTTTTATACATGTATAAAACCATGCCCTAATTTTAGTTATTTCTTAAAGTTGAAAATCGTAAAAGCTTTGCGGATTTGGCTGAAGCAAATGTTACAGAAGCTGGACCTCATCTTAATGGTCACGATCCTTCTACAATGACACAGTCAAAAAGTAATGTTGAAGGTGAACTCGCTGCTCAAGGTATGACTAAATAATACGTTACATAAATATAATATCAGTATCAGGAGCATGTGTCAATTTTTTATTATTTTATATGTATAGCCTCATGTTCCGCAAGAATGAGACGCACTACCTCTTGTCCTGATCAAAAAATTGGTGAAAGAGCTGATCCAGTGAAAGAAATTTGTGATATTAGAATAAAAATTGCTGATCTTGGAAACGCCTGTTGGACTGTGAGTACATATATATAAATACTTAATAATATAAGTTGTAATCTAATATGACGTTATTGCTGTTGTAGGATCTTCATTTTACTGAAGATATTCAAACACGTCAATATCGTTGTCTTGAAGTACTACTCGGGGCTGGTTATGGTCCTCCCGCTGATATATGGAGTACAGCTTGTATGGCGTTCGAGTTGGCAACTGGAGATTATCTATTTGAGCCACATACGGGTGAAGACTACTCAAGGTTAGTTCAAAAATATTTATTGATTTACTATAGTACAAATAAATTAATTGAAAATTTTAATTATTACAGAGATGAAGATCATCTAGCACATATAATTGAACTTCTTGGTTCTATACCGAGAAATATTGCTTTTTCTGGGAAATATTCTCGTGACTTTTTTAATAGAAAAGGTAAAAAATTAATATCTTCAAAAAAAAAAACTTTTTTAATATATGAGTTACAACTTTGATTTGTCTTTATAGGTGAGCTACGTCATATAACAAAATTGAAACCGTGGAGATTGTACGATGTTCTATATGAAAAATATGAATGGAGTGAAAAGAATGCTAGAGACTTTGCAGATTTTCTTCTTCCCATGCTAGAATTTGACCCTGAAAGAAGAGCTACTGCAGCAGAGTGTTTAAAACATCCATGGTTATCATCATAATTGAAACTTTCCTACTAGACTCTCCATCACCCACGCAATGACAAAAATTAATAATTATTAGTACTAAATATATAATCATCACAATTTTATCACAGCTATTTATATAATTAGCAACAACAACTTCAGTTACCAAAACTTAAATTTACCAGTCAACATCTCATACACTACTATATACTTACCTATCACATATTCAAAAAAATCCACTTATTATGAAAATTCTACCTACTTACATTTTTAAAAATTATGACTGAAGAGAAGATATAATGATAAGAGAAATAAAAACAAAATTACCAATGAAATCTCAAAAATACTACAATAACAGAGTTGTTATTGTATATAAAAATGGATGATGATACCTTGTGCGCCAGTGTAATATAATTTCATTAGCAGCAAACCTCTTAAAGCATTAATATATAGTCACTTTTACGCCTACATCTCCTCTCCTCTACATATGATTTCTCCTAGTAGCAGTACGATTTGATGATGATATAAACAAAAACCATAAAACAAATTAAAAGAGGAATGACAAGTGGCTCGCTGGTCGTGCTGCATATTTATGTATCACTCTGTTCAATATCACCGTGAACCAATAACGCAACAATATTTATAACAAATAATATGTAATAAATACTACTACAATGAATCTCGAAAATTTTAAAAAACGTCGCCCACCAAAAAAAAAACAAGCAAAATAATAAAACTATATAATGATGATGACTATGATGTAAAACTACTACAAGATACTACAGTTGTTCTTTAGTACCTAATATTATATATATATAAAACTTGAGTATCACAAAAAAATCCATCGTCGTTCGTCATTTGTATAAATATTAGAAGATATTAATTATAATGACTTATTTTGTTCTTCTTTTTCGTTTGTTTCACCTGATTAGTTGTTCTTTTTTTATTATTATGAAACGTACGCATTATGAAGAAAATAAAAAATGTACCAATAATATTCCTGCAACAAAATACGCCATGTATTTATATATACGTTAAGTTGTTACTCATTTAAAGGTCAATATATAGGCATGATTCTTTTGCTATTTCCAAAACAATAATCAAGTAAACTTGTGCTAGTAATGTAAGACTTTAAAAACAAATCATGTTATGTCACATTTATAAGAGTAAGTACACTATTGCTACTCTTAATAAAAAAAATGTGGATAACTATAAGGACAAAATTTTTAAAGACGACACGACAATGCATCATGGTCCTTTCTTTTTGTAGAACAGAAACAAAATGTAATAATAATGTATATATTATATATTATATAATAATTGTCGAGTCCTAATTAATAATGGTACTTATTTGTACATAATATATATATATTATGTGTAGAACTATCATTAAATTGTATCTAGCGTATATATATGTAGCAAAGAATTTTACTGTTGTATCAACTCTTTGCTTCTTGACTGAATTTATGTTGCGAATGGAAAAAAAGAAGAGGATGAGGAAGAAGAAGAGAAAAAGAATATTATTTACCTTTTCAGTTTTATTATAACCGGTATATTGTATAAACCTTTTGCGCCGAACTAGTGGATCTAAATTACAAGCTATTTTGAGATGAAAATAAACAAAAACGAAAAATGTTTTTCATGCACAAAAACAATCAACTTCTTGAGACTAAAAAACATTCTTTTATGAAAATAATAATAATGCAATGGAATCAGCATAAAATTCATATACACTACGTACGTAACATATTTATTTTTTTCTCTTTAAGTTTTAATCATATGTTTTATATGTCCTTTTTTTCTAAGTAAAAATTCCCAATTCAAGTCCAGTTCGTGTAGCACAATAATATATAATGCATTATTACATACATACGCAATATTACTAAAATATTACATACATAGTCATAATCATATATAATAATAGGTATTTTTTTTCGTAAATAGTTAGTTAGTTTTATAGTAGGTTTTTTTAAACATCATTTTTTATATATATATATATAATATAATGTATTTTTGTTGTTGTATATTATTTATCTTAGAAATAGATTTTTTTTATCACTAAGAAAGTTACATTACAAGGATAAGTGAATCATTTCTTTTTTTTTCTACTACAAATTGTAGAATGTGTGTAGAGAAGGAGACATTGTTAATAAAATTGATATAAGTAAAATTTCATTATGGAGTACTTATAATAACAACGGACGATAAAGAAGATGTTACATATTCATAAAATAGTTTTTTCATTGCTATAACGTGTAGGTGTGTGAATAATAATTACTAACTAAACTTATACTACTACAATTACGTATTTTTTTTATAAACTAGTAACAAACAGAGGTTGGTTGTATAATCTTTTTTCATTTTTGTTATTTAGGGTATATAATGAAGTAGTAGTAGTAGTAATTCAATTGTTTTTTTTTCTTAAAATCTTATATTTACATTACACAGGTAATATTTTTTTAATAACAGGTATATAATAATAGCATAGGCAGTAAAAACTAATTAGCTATTAGTGTGTGTCACTGTGTTGATTTAATAATAATTTTTTTAAAAGAAATAATATGTAGAGTTATTTAGTTTATGACGACGACGACGACAATCACTGATTTTCATCTCTCTGAATGTCAGTTGAAAAAAATCAGCATCACAAAAAAAACTTATTATATTTTTAGTACTTCAAATATATATGACTCAATTTTGTTTAGAGTTTGACACAACATATATTGATATTATACAATTGTAGTAGTGTCGCCCACTAAATAAGAGATCATCAATTATCTCTACGTACATATGATTTTTCTTCTCAAACAACTTACAACCAAAATAAAAAGACACCATACATTAGTCCTTCTGTACTTTTTTTGCTACGCACTCTTTCTTCATCAAATTAAAATCATTCATAAAAAAAATTGTTTCGCATTTTGCTTCTATTGGCTGGTTTGGTTGGTATAGAATAAAACACTTTTAGAATAAAACATTGTTTCTTATCTCTCTACCTATATACTATAATCAAGTGTTGGTTATTTATATAACAATAATAGTAATAATGTACATAGTAATAGTATTTATAATTTTTCTTTTTTTTAAAAACTACCTACTCTTTTTTTGCAGCGTCATTACAATATATAATTATTATTATTTATGTCGTAATAATCGTCAATATTGAAAACACAGTACAGAGTATGTGTAGCCTTTTTGTCTCAATCTCATTTTTTGATGTCAAACTAGAACGATTTTTTTACATGTCGAAAACATAATAATTCTTTTTTCTTCTACTACTACAACTATAAAATTTCTTACGACAAAAATTAAGAGACTGAGACAAAAAAGTCACAAGAGCATCATTATCATCGTTTTATACATATCATTCAACACTTTGTAAACTTTTAAACATGCACAAAAATCGAAGAACAAACGATAGTGTTGTTGTTCTACACAGACTTTCATTTTCACATGCATAATATAGTTTTTCTTACTTTCTTTCATTATTCATTAACCTTTCACTCTTCGTGCATATTTCATCACATCATATACTTAGTTATATATACTATTTCTTTTTTTACTAGTTATATATTTAAATGATCCAGCTGATCAATCACTCTTTTTTTTAAACTAGATTATCTCTTTTTCACATTAAAGTTTTTTTCTCTCTTCTGTATGTGTATTATGTGTGGCTATATATCTGCGTTGTGGTGTGTACATTATATAACTTTGAACAATTATTTTTATTATGCCTACCTAGTCTTCTTCTGTATATGATAAGAATAATTAAGATTAATTATAATAATAATAAGTGTAATGTGAGTTTACAGTAGTATATCTCAAATAGATAAAACTATTCTGACATGATAATATACTCTTTTTCCTTTCCCTGATACAGTAGTTTAGTTTTTTCTTCTTCTTTCTATCTTTCTCTCTATTGAATAATTCTTACAATTAAAATCTTATCTAGTAAGTCAATCTGTGTCTTATACCGAGCTTTATAATGTAATTTGATATAAGATGCAGTATCTTCAACCAAGTGATGGAAAGTCGTGCTCATCATCCATTTTTGGGGCAGCTTGTCTAGTGGGACGATCCTAAATGAAATATTAAAATTAGAATGATGAGTCAAGTCACAAGATTTGCATTTTTAAACATACATTTAGCCATACATCACGGGGTGCACCTCGACCTCTAAAACCTCCTCTAAATCCACGTCCACCACCTCGACCACCACCACTAGAACCTCGTTCACCACCACCACGATCTGAACGTTCAGGACGATCACTGAAAGTTTATTGAGAAAAATATAATTATTAAAAATGTGATGTACATAGGTAAATATTATGTAATATATTAATTGTTATTACCTTGGTGGACGTCCACGACCACCTCTACCACCACCACTAGTTCCACCAACACGAGAATCAGCGAAATGAAAATCAATTTCCAAGACTTGTTTTTGACGGCCAGCTCGTTGAGGACAATCATATTCTTCTTCCTCCTCTTCTTCTTCTTCACCACCACTTAATGCTTCCTTTTCCTTTTTTCGTAAAATCATTTTATTCCATTGGCTTTGATCTTCACCTTCACCAGCCTTTCTGAGATTAAATACAGGTTTTTGTCTTGGTTGCTAAATAAAAAAAATAAATACATTTTTATTGACCGAACTTTAATTCAAGGTTTGGCATAAAGATAAACTCACGACAACGACTGACATTTACCTGCATTGCCTTCCATTCATCAAGTGTCATTTGTTTTGGAGTGTTGTCAACTGGTCCATTAGTTTCAGAGTCGTCAGCTTTAGTTTCTTCACCTTCGGCACTGTACAAAATATTGTCAATTAGTAATGTAATTTTAATAAAAAATTATGAGTTATTACCGTTCTTCAACATTTTCTTGATTTTCAGTCCTCTCATCCATTGTATCTTCTCCAGTCGTATTTCCACCAGCGATTTCTCTGCAAAACGTAAAATTAAACATATTTTCATATTAGAAAAAGAATATTTGAAAAACAATTATTAAGAAAACACATGCAATTAACTATATAAAAAAGATATTCTGCAGTGATATACATATAAGTACTACTACTTGCACAAACAACCAAAAAGAATTAATAAATAGTAAGTAACAGAAAGAGAAAAACAAGCTACTGTCATAAATGACAGTGTCTACGCATAGAGTTTTTTAGATCTCAAACTTAATATGATATATAGAACCACGACCATCACCAACTCTTGAGAAAATTATTACTGACAGACAAAAGTAGTAGTAGAGAGAAAGCCTAAAAAGACACATAATTCTTACTCCATGTCATCTTTGTAAGTTCCCCAGTTTCTTGAACCAGCTCCATCCCTCTTGTCTACAGGTTTCACCCCACTGTCATAATAATTACGATTTTTTAATATCATGTAGTAAGTGATGCTCTTGGGATTTTTTTTTGCTTTCTCACAATTATACTAAATAATATAGCCAACAATAATAATAATATATAGCTTCTACTTTGTGATCAAAGGCAACAAAATAAAAACGGCTATTTTGGACTAATTTTTATATTCTTCTTTTATAAAAAAATAACAAAGACGTTCTATATATATTTTTTTTTAATTTCATACCTTTTGTCAGAACCAGATTGTCGATCAAATTCACGTTTTCTAATACCACCACCACCACTCATTCCTCCAC
>VCNE01002835.1:0-46968 GCA_009869805.1 Oncopodura yosiiana
ACACACACACACACACACACACACACACGCAGACAGTGTCACTTACTATATAGATGAATCCATATTCTGTTTCCTGTTTAAAGACATTTGACTGATAGCAAAACAAACTGCCAAAAAGAATATCATCATAAGGCAAGTGAAACAATTGTGAGTCTGTCAAATGTAAAAAAAGGATTCGCTAACTACTATTATATTAGAAATGAAAAAATGAACTGATTATTACAAAAAAAGAATATATCTACAGATGCTACAAAGTAAAATGAGTCCTACTAATTCTTAGAATGAGTAATTATAGTTAGAGTAAAAAATAAATTACTAATATTGAATATACGTATATAACATGTGTAATTATATTTGAAGCTAGAAGAAAAATGAATGTTTTTGTGTATGGCATGTTAAAATGTTGTTGAAGGCTGTATAAAATTGCAAATGACGACCAATTTATGTAAGTGTAGAATGATGATTATTGCTAAGACAGAATATATTAAATATGCTTTATGATTTTGATTTCATATGTGAAGGTAAATCAGCTCAATATGCTTTTTAAATCAATTTTTATTATATCTTTTATTTTACATTTGTCCCACACTACATAAATATACAATGAAAAATCACATTACAAATACAAAGAGTAACTTTTACTTTACCATATATATATATATAGATCTATAAATATCTACATAATATATATGTTTGTTGTGTATAATATATTAAATATATGTATAATGTTGTTGTATCTTTTATGATATTATATAGCAATATATGTACGATATTATAACTCTACTCACATAATTTGTAAATTGTAATTAAATTAGTTACACAAAATAAGCAGAAAAAAATAAATAAATTATTCCGAGAATGATGACAATGCTATAACTTGTAAAGTAGTAAAACTGAGAATTAATCTAATATATTGAAATGTGTGTAGTAAATAATTGTACTTTGACATTGGTAAAATAATAAATAAAAAAAAACAACACTCTGGAAGTTTTAAAGTGAGAGAATGATGATGACAAAAAGAGAATGACTTGAATTACATTTTTTGTGGATATTATGTAGTTTTCATAAATACTTTCTCATAAAAAGACGATAGATATAAAGTTTTTTTGGCCTGTTAAATAGTTCACAATTAATTAGTTAATTAGCATTTAGCTGCATTTTAGAAGATCACACAACAATATCTTTTTAGTTGCAATCTAAATTTCTACTTTTTTTATCATCAACATTACAATAATAAATATTTTTTTTACTAGACCTTTTTGAACATAAACATCAAAGCCATCAAAATCACGACATTAATCACAATTCAACACAGTTTTAGTTCAAAAGTTGTACTAATTTCCTTTATATAAATGGAACAATTACAATATATAATCTGAGTTATACATATATCTAAACAAGAATACTAATACACCACAATCAATATCAATTTAACAGAAATATATATGTATATTTACATTTTGTCCGTAGTAGAGTTCATCTCCTTTTCATCTTTATAATGTCATTTTATCTTATAGCCTATATACATTCCACAATACTTTTTTCTGTACAACTTCATATATATAATATCAAGAACCCAAATTAAAATTATAATAAAGCATATGTTGTTGAGATCCAATTTTTTTTACTACAAAGTACTGTTGTGTGTGTATAATACATTTTTATGTAATTACAATTTGACTTTTATTATTAGTAGTGCAAAGTACAAGGATATATAGCACAGGATAACTTTTGGAATGAGTATTTTTTTATTTTTGTGCTAATAGATAAAATATATAGAGTGCATATTATTACAATTTGTGTGCATAGCTTAAAATTTTGATATTTTTATACATATTACGTATTAGGTTTTAAGACGTATAGCTTTAGAATAGATATATAATTTTTATTGCTTTGTATCTCAAGCACCAGTAGAGATCGATGCTATCAAATAAAAATATCTAATTATTTAAAGGAGAGACCCATTGTAATACCCACAAAAAATAAAACACATTACAAAAAAATATAAGCATAGTACTATTTCTCAAATATAAATATTAAAATTAAAGCTTGATGAAATTATAATACTTTTTCCAACTGGTGGTAACAATATAAACTCTTATCAAACCTTTCTCATTATATTTACACATATATATTTAGTATATATAATTTCATTCTTTGCACTGTCTTCATTGACTTTTTTTTATTTAGCTTAGCTTTTTCTTTAAATTTTTCATTGAAATTGCTCATATTTCTCAATCAAAAATCTGTTGAGAGTATTGAATTTATCACGAACATAAAACTTTGCTGGCTCGTAGACTTCAATACGAAACATTTCAACTTCTGGAATTGTTCTCATTCTTTGACAAACTTCAACCTCAACTTCAATTGATACAATGGCGACAATAATCAATGCCAAAAGAACACAAATGAGGCAAACAATAAATATTTTCCAGACGGAAATGATCATTCCTTGTGGTGGAGACTTGAGGATTGAAAATCTATCTCTGGATGTTAAGGCCGAAGATTCTCCACTATGAGTCTCTGTCACTTGATCAATTTTACTGTCCTTTAATTTGTCATCAACAACTGTTGCATCAGATATTTCTGTCGAATTGAACTCTGGTGAAAAACCTGTTGCATAAATCATTTAAATTTTAAATATTTTACTGTATGATTAGTTATCTTTACAATTTACAGTTTTAAAAGATGAAGTAAATGCACTTTAGACAAATATACATATATAAGCAAGTACTAAGCTATACTATACTATGACCTCTATGCAAACAAACATTGCATGCATGTTAATTACACTTTTATGAATATACATACATAACTATGTAGTAAGCAGAAGAAACAAGAAAAAGCAAAGAGAGGTTGGTAAACATTGACTTTTATAGTTTATGTAAACTTTACATTAAGTACATGTAACACTGAAAAATTTACAAGGACAGAATGCCAGGTCAGTTTTCTTTTTAGTGTCTCTGACCTTTTTTTTAAACGGCAAACTATATACATAATAATAAGTACCAACAAGCTGAAATTCAAGTGTTGTGTCACGCAATGATTTAAAAGTTAAAACACGCAAAGGGTATACATTATATAATAAGAGTTTAAACATTTCACCATGTTAAAACACAAATAAGTACTGACACTGCTATTTACATTTTAAAGCATAATGCAAAATGTTATTAAGCACTGGACTGGACAGAGAAATTAAGACATGATCATAAATGAAAACTAAAATGTGTTATACATGTGAGTGAGTTTTATAACCTACCAGGCTTGTCAGTGTCAAATTTAGCGTGATTAGCCGTAGTAGGAACTTTCCCATTTGTTACAACTGTTTTAATTTCAGTGTCATTATTGTTGTCAATATCGTTATAAGGAATTGTAGCTTCATGAGCTAAGCCATTACTCATATTCATTATGCCATTCTTTCTCTTAATACTTCCATTGGTGACTTTGTTTACTTTTGGAATTATTTTTGGTTTTTCTTCTTCTTCTTCTTCTTCAGGATTTTCATTTGTTTTAGTAGTAGTAATGTCATCATCATCAACTTCTTTTTCAGTTACACAAGATTGAGCTTCATTAGCTTCAGTTTCTACATCTTCTTGAATGGCATTTAGTCCAGCATTGTTTTCTTCTAATGTAGGTTCAGCAGCATTTACAGTAGTATCATTGATTGGCTCACTCTCATCAGCTTCTTCATTGGTCTTAGTTTCTTCTTCTTCTTCTTCAAGTGGTTTTTCGTCTTGTGCCACAACTTTTTGATCTTCTTCAAAGTGTCAATGCATATAGTGAATTGGGGTAAAAGAAATCAAATGAAATATCTACTTTCTACTTAAATATACTACCGCAAACCAATTTTTAAAATGTACAAAAAGTATACATATTTTCTACTACTGGAAATTGCATATGCATGCATCATGCTTTTTTAGTCAGTGAGTGATTTTACTACTAGATAATAAATTCTAAAAGCATTGTGTCATAAAGTATTATACTACTAACCTTCTGGTGAGTCCTCTTTTAATGTTTCCAACTGAGGTAAAGTTGTTTGTTCTGGACAATATGGTGATGACAAAGTTGACAATGGAAGTGAAGATGAAGAACCCATTTGACTCATTCCTTCTATAGCCCTTGACGTAGTTTCTGCTGGTGGCGCAGAGTGATTACTTCGAGGCAAACTTCCATAACCTATAAAAAGATTGTCATCATTGCATATATCTATAAGCATTCAATAACTAAATGTACAAGTTTTTTAGCTCATTTTTTCTTTACCTATTTGCATAGGACTATGAGACAAACTTCGACTCTTATTCCTTTGAAGTGATCTATACAAAGGAGTACGTTGAATAACAACATCTCCAGCTCTTAATGGTCCAGGATCTTCTAAAATTTCCTTTTGAACTCTGCCAAAGTATCGAAGTCGTGAGCCAAAAATTCCTCCTCCTCTTACAGAATTGGGAACTTCAGCAGCACATCCACAACTACAAAAAGAAACAAAATTAATGAACCATATACTCATTCATTCATTTATATACATCTATATCATCACACTTTGACATTTAAAAAAGAAAACTTAGTAAAACTAATTGACTAATTAGATATTATGAGTATCTTCATTTCTTATGATTTAATATAGTACAACCAACCAAGGTTGATTTTCTCAAGAAAATTACGTTCGTTACTTAATCTAATTAAAACATGTTTTCTCTTCTCTTCTCTGTATTCCCTTGCTCATCAATTCTAAACTTAGAGTCTGAAGGTTAACTACAACAGTCCTATCATAAAACCAATTAGTTAGTCCCTGACCAGAGCACTTTACTTTGTCATATGTATATTTTTAGCCAAATAAATTTTGTAAGTTTCATTTAGACTTAGTAGTATATAGGTTAAGCATATTAGAGAGAAAAGCTTTATATAGTAGTAGCATCTTGTGAATTCTTACTTAGAGAGATGTGGGTGACCTACTCTTTTTATATAAATGCAAGGACAATGCCAGCCAGAAGCTACATACTATATAGAGCTTTTTATGGCAGTATAATGTGAAGTAGCGTCACTTTAACTAAAGTCTAAATCCCAACTTTACACATATTGTGCTCGACACAGAGTTGCTCCATGAAAATCATTTACAAGTGAGAAGCAGCTAGAGAAAAGATAGGCTTAACCCTTTATGCCTTACTACGAACCAAACCAACAACTTTCTTTTTACGGAGCCGACTCGGAGTTCTTGAGAGAGAGAGACTTTCTCTTCTATGTATGTATGTGAACTGATATTACAAACTTCTAATGCTCTACAAGAGAGAAAAGTGTGTTTGAGAAAGGTAGAGAGAGAAGAGAAGTAGTTTTATAAGAGTCCTCAACAACAGCAGTGTCCTAGAAAAGTAGAGAGAGAGAGAGTATAGTATAGGACCTCGGAAATAGTGAACAGTAGAAAAAGACTGGAACTACTCGCACAGATCAATAATTCTTTCTCTCAACTACTCTATATACATATGTATAGAACACTTTGATAGGAGCAGATACATATACATACAAATAGTCCTCTCTTCTTTCCAGTTGCTCTCAGTTGTTGAAAACAAATTTATAAGGCGCCATGCAAAGAATGGCGTCCCTCGTCTATTTTAGTTGTCCATTTCTTTTACAAAATCATCATCTTACAATTCTTCATAATTAGTCACAGAATGTAGACTCGTTTTAAGAGCTTTCTCTCCCTTATTATCCCTTTGATATATCTATATAATTAGTGAGTTGAGTCATCAAAAAGAGTTGATCTCTTTCTAGATATTTTGTCTCTTATATAAATCAGTGTGTGTATGATATATAGTCTAGCAGTATCAAAAACTGCTAAGAAGAGAAGAAGTGAGTCATGCAAACTCTTGGAATGGAGCTGCTACTCATTTTTGTCCTGTCAATATCTTTTGGTGCCTTCCTCTTTATTTTGGTAAGTTTATTTATTATAAGTTAATCTACACTAATTTGATAATCGAATATCTATATTGATTCAAAAAGATTATGGTCTGCTGCTTGAGATGCTGGACGTATCTGCATAGAACTAGTTTATGTTTTCGATCAAAACATAATGAGTCTAGAAGGTTGAGAGTGCCACTACCTATATTTACTGAAGGTAATCATTTAGTTTGAACCTTTTTTCTAAATTAGTCTTGACATTTACAAAGAAATCATTATTTCTATTACTAGTGATTCGTCCTGAAAATGTACATGCTGGCTATACAGCTTCAGCTGATGAAAATCTTACCGAGTATGCTTTAACAAGCGCTTATGTATATGAAGATGGGACAAGTACAGGAATGAGAATGTTAGCAAGTCTCCCATTAGCAATAGCTCTAACATCTTCATCAGGTCGCCCACATCGTAATACTACTACTACTACTACAACATCAGCAAATTCTAATTCAAATGTTTCAAATTCCTTACTAAGAATTTGTCCTTCAAGCCCTACTGAGGGTCATCAACAACAAGACTTAGTGAGTGAGCAACCACCACCAAACTACTCACAAGTTCAAAATTCATCAATAGATATGACTGACACTGAATGTAGTAGAGAACTAATGATTAGTAATGAGCCACCACCACCATCTTATGATGAATTATATCCTACTCTTCAACAACAGCAAGAGGAAGAAAGTAATGTACAAATAATCAGTGAAAAGTCAAAACCACTTCATATGTAGTCAAGAAAGTTCAGGAGAAGAAGAAAATTCATTAAACTACTAAAATATAATAATGCGTTTATATAATAATATACGCTTTTTGATATTTTGTACAACAAAAGTGTTTTCGACAACTCCATCTCTTTCATTAACCAGTATTAGCAAAAAAAGATTATTAACTATTGATGATGTTGATGAAAAAAAAACTATTTTATTCTTTTGTGAGAAATAGAGAAAGAACGACGACGAACGAAAGAAAAGAAAAACTTATTATACTAAATCTGAATTCTATATAGTATTTACAGAATGTATTAGATTTTAGATTTAAATTATTATATTACTAAAACAGATATTGTATTATTATAAGTATATGTGCCATATATATATGTACTACTTCTTGAAACATATTATACGTATAAAAAACTGTTATATGATGAAAATAACTTCCAAAAGAAAACGCTTTATTTGTTTGTTCATCTTAAGGAAAAAGAAGATTTAAATAATGTTCACATTGTCAACAATCAAAAAAAACTTATTAAAAAAGAAAAGAAAACTTGTCGCTTTCCAGTGATGTATACTCAATATTAAAATATATAAGAACACCATTTGTACTTGTCTGCTCAAAGCTAATACAAATTTATGTATATAAAATTCTGGAATTATTATTGTTGATTGCACAAGGGAAATGAAAAAAGAGACATAATGTTGCCAAAATGTATTATAATCTACAAAAATGTGCAATCTGAAAAAGGCAACTGTGTTTTAAAAGAATGAATGCTTGATGATAATTCATTACTTTTCTCAGTTTAACTTTCACCTTTGCTTTCGCTGTGTATGTGAAAGAGTAGCTAAAAAACTAATTATGACTAACTATATTATTATATGTTGTTGTCAATATTACCTCAGAAATTGTGCTGTTTTATATTTTATACTATATGTATATGTACTTGTAGCATAGAAATTTTCTCATGCAATGTAAACTATACTAATATGAAAAGGTGCTATCATAATAAACAATAAAAGTCTGTACTCTATTACTTACTTGAAAAATAATCTTTGTTCCACTGCACACTTCCATAAATGTTTACAAGCGCTTGCTGTTTGACACTTGAATCCTATTGTTTCTTTTTTCTGTAAAAATAGTTTTAAAAGAATTACTAAAGTATATATATGTAGAATGCTATAATGAAATTTCATACTAAAAACTTACTTTAATTCTAGAATCTTCTGGTATAAGAAGATGAATAATAAACATTTTGGCTTCATAGTTGAGCTTTGATATTTGTGTCCATTTGAAATGAGTACTTTTACGAGATCCTTGGAAAGTACTGATGCCAGTATAATTTATTCCCAGATAAACTTGCTCTTGTTGCTGATCCTAAATTAAAATTAAATGGTAAAGTATCTATACAATTTGGAAGATATGAAAAACTTACTTTAACCACATGCGGATCTACGCCATACGTGTCTAGCATTGCTGCTTTCTAAAAAAATAAAATAAATAACTAATAAATTATTTGAACATTTAATTAATTGAGTCATATAAAAGTGTGTACCTTAAGAAACAAAGTATCAGACTCTGCTGGAGTAAGACCTTTGAGTTTCTCATGTTGTTCAATAGCTTTTTCTTCCAATTCTACAAGAGCAAAATGCTACATTCAATTAAACTGTCCACTGATTTTTTATTTTGGTCTGTGTATTTCGAAAACCATTAGCAATATTTTAAGTAGATTACTTAACCTGTTGATTGGCGAGAACAAAGTTCATACTCAGCAATATAATTTCCTGTATGAACAGCCGGGTCATAGTCACCAAGCTCCGCTATGTAAATAGAAAAAGAGCGATCAATTTTTTATACATTACGTATATGTTGATGATCAATGTGTTTAACTCGTATGTACTTTTCTACTCTCTCTCTCTCTCTATAAAGTCACATTATGCGGTTTCAGGTAAAGCATATATATCGTTGTAAATGAGATGGAAAAAGTCATCACATTAACTATACATTATATACTTTAATGTAGTCCATCTCTCTCTGTCTCTCTATAAAATGACTTTTTATGTCAGAACCAGACCAGAAAACTAACAAAACTCAATCATTATTTTTTATAAAGCACACATAACACACCCTAAATACAAACCAAAAAAGTACTCTCTGAAAGCTCTTTTAGGTTCAGGAACACTAAATGCTACATTCTATAGCACACACGTCTGAATTTAATGACAAAAATGAACTCATAGAAAATAAATTTTTGCTTTGAATGCTGTTATACTTTCTATTTTTATGATATGTCTTCTCTTCTACAATTCTACTTATTATTAATCTATTAAAAATCAACTTACACTGCATAATGAAAGATACAAGGGTGGCCATATCAGAAAGCGTTGAATATAAACGCCCATGTAAAATATCACGTCTCAATTGTAGAACAAGTTGGTAGCGTGACACTTCTTCTTTCAATGCCATTGGATCTGCTGGATAAAATTTGAAGCGAAGACATACAATGTATGGAGTCATTTCTGTAATAAAAAATTTATAAAATACATTTCATCAAAATTTCAGAAGAATGTGAATAAAAAGCATATATATAAGGCTCAATCGTTTCATTTCATGTGTAATAAACTGCAAAGGCACACATACGAGGTCAAAGTTCTTTACATTTACATTAGATTATTATTATGACAATGATGATGATGATATCAAAAGGTAAACTTAATTTAGCAAAAAGGGTAAAACGAGAATCAATAATATTTCCATCAGCTCGTCTTCTTTTTATGTCTGATTATAATATTATATGTTGATGTTCTCTCAAAGTCTCAACTTTGCATGTTTTACTCTGTGACTGATATCTTTCTATCTCTATAAGTATATAAAACAGTAATACTGTATAACCATAGAGGAGAAAATAATATTGAGAAAATTAAGACTTTACTTTTGACAACCAGTGCATGTCGTCATATTACCAAAAAAGTAGGATAGTGTGCAAAATATAGGACTATTGGGAAAACTGACGCTACAAAATTACATAATAAAGAAAACAGTAGCAACAACTCCCAAAGAGAGATGTTACTCTTTTCTACTTCTCTGCACTTTATGAGAGAAAATGTAGTATAAATAATGCACAGCAATGGAGAACAGAAGACGATATAAAATAACTGTGTCATGCGAATTGTATATTAGACAAGCTATGTAAATAGTAATATTATGATGTTAAGTGGAGCCGCATTATTATTATTATATCATTGTTACGAACTGCTAAAAGAATTTACTTACCTTTCAGTTGCTTTACAATACTCTTGTTCAAATCGAGCCAATGCTGCATATAAAAAAAAAGAAAAAAACAGCATGATATATAGTAAAAACACCGGATACGAATTGAACTAGATATATCTCTATCAAATAATCCTATCATTTCAATAGCAATAACTGAGTGTATATGTAAAGTATACTCTATAGTCGCAAAACAGGAAAATACTTATATGTAGTAACAAACACTCTACAACAATATGTATGTAAGTGTATTATATAAAGTTGCAGTACAGTAACTAAAGTTTAGCTGCTAAACTAAAACTTGTATTTTACTGCCCTTCTTCCATTTCCTTTTGGTCTCATAATTAAAATTGCCTGCAGCATAAGTGATGTCAGTGGAGTATCAAGCTCATTTTTAAATAATGTGTATCATTATGTGTGGTAATTGTATTAAAACTTTATTATATGTACGCTTAGCAGATGATAGAAATTGAATATATATATAAACTTACGCGTTGCTTGCTCGTGTCAACATATCTTAGGCCAAAATAATCCTTTTCTGCAATATTGAGTTGTCGACAAATGTAATCCATTAAATATTGCCCTTTATGATGCATCTATAAAATCAAAAGCAGGCGATTAATTATATATTTATTGCAAGTCGTAAGATGATGTCCTTCTTGGTAAAAACTTACATGAAAATCACATTGAAGTGCTTCATTATCATCAAGCAACCTTATTGTGACTTTGTACGTGTTTCTCAAATCTTGTTTACTACTCCTTCGTATCATTGTGCTAGCTCCTTTATTTGACGTTACACTATTATTTTTAAAACTGCTATTATTAGGATTACTAGTTCTATTTGGAAGAGTCGAAGAACCACCATGAGGCGTAGTACGTGACGCCGTTGATGGACCACTCAACAAATTGACACACTCTTGCAATTTCAATTCCTTAGAAGTCATTCGTCACCAAATTTATGAGTAATTTCAACAGTAAGGATTAAATAGGCACCGTGGTAAAAAGTAGAGCATATAAAGTTGTTGTCTTCCACGTTGAAAGATTTTGTTCTTCTGGTTGTCTTCAATACTTCAAAATTGACAATATTCATAAAAAAATTTGCACAGTAAAATTATTTATTCAAGTGCAGAGACAAAAACGTTAGTAATATATGATGTAGTGAGATAAATAATTAATAAGGAAGTATATATATATATAAGCAGTGCAGAGAGTTTATGAGTTTGCTGTTTTATAAATAAGTTTATGTTTATTTAATACCTAGAACTCAACTTCAGTTATAAAACTTCATGGAATGTAATACAGTAGCAAGTTTACACTGGCTCGTGTTTTGTCACTTTCACAATTTATATTTGTACTTCAACTTAACACTTTTATTCTCTAATATAAACTACTCATGTCACATACACGGTTTGTTTTTGGCAACTGAAGAAGAAGCTCAGTGAGTTTTTTCTTATAACATCTCATTAGTAAATATGCTGTCAAATAAAATATGTAATAATGTGTCAAATCTTTACACTAATGTAGACTGCTAACTGGCGGATTGTAGAGAGCGAAGGTTAACTCCTGTAATTTGATAGAATATCGTGATATCTTTTTTATGATAAACTCACACCATGAACTGTTGACATAATCAAATAATAAATTCTCTCGTTTGACTCCTTGTATAATAATGATTGATGTAATAACCTCCGCAATATATAAAGTGTGTACGTGTCTTTTTTGATTATGTTTATCTCTTTTACTTTTGTTGTTCCCTTGTTTCCAATTGGATTTGTGTAGTTGAAAATCAACTCAAAATGTAATTTACTTCAATATAGCTGGTAACAAATTAGTATTAGTATTGAAATTGGCAAAGGCAGAATAATGTAGCGATGCACTCAGCAAATGATGACTATGATGACTTATGAGGGAACGAACATAAAAATTACTCTTTCGCTTTGTATATTATTCTGTAATATATTGTTGGTGTTAAAAAGTAAAAAAAGGGTTGAATGAAGCCCACTGTAGCTCACCTGAAGAAGATCCCCTATGTAATAACCGAGTTTAGATTCAACGTAAAAATTCACTACCCTATCTATCTATCTCTCTTTTCTGATGCTTTAACTTTTGTATAGCAACAAAAGTGTACAGTTTTCAACTCTCTGCGTGTAAAACAAGTATATTACATAAGTACAACAAACTCTTTGACTGCTGTTGTTACTGCTGCTGACTCTTCTCATAATAATCAACTCTTCTTCTTCTTGGAGTGAAGATGGAATGATGATGACTCTCGCTTAGCATCTGTACTAGAAGAAGATTTGTATGCGTCTTCTTCTAAAGACAATAATGTATATATATATTCTTAAGAGAGCTAGCTAGAGTTTTGTTTTAGATGACTACACATAATATACAGAGAGCAGGTACCTTGTTGAAAGGAATAGTAGACTTTAGAGATAATAACAGAAAGAAATAGGAATTTCGCACTTTACCTCTCTTCTAAGCGTGGCTTGACACTTCAACCAAGCCATGAAGCAAACAGTTGTTATTATTCGGTTAGAAACAAGCTCTAAAGCCCTCCCGAAAGCGCAAGTCGATAACGGCTAACGGGTAGAATAGTATATATAAGGGAGCTTATATAGATTCAACGAACTTTTCCTCAAGTGTGAATTGGGTACTAAACACCTAATTTTTGTTATACATCTCTTTTGCAACTATGTACTACATGATTTTATGAAAACGGGCAGTAGTGGAAACAAATATATGCTATCAGTTTTTATGTCTGAATCAAATATGCAATATAATGCAATATATGCAACCTTGAAAGTACATACATGATACTATATAGATATAGCTTTGTTTACTGCTGCATTGCACCATTCTTACATGACAATTTGCAAGATGAGTACAAATCTCATTTACACCAATTTCATATATGTCTTTATAAGCTTTGTTTCCTGCCAGAGAAATGTAACGACACTATGGAAAATTGTCCAGTAAAGCACTATAAAAGAGCACTGGCGCTTAGATCAAATATGGTAATGAGCTGAGAAAACACGTGCAACCAAAGTCTGGAATTGCTACTATAGTTTAGAAAGACATTAGTCACAGAGATCTGGCATTATGTAAATATACACACAAGTGATTAGCATGTAAATTGTTACTAATATATCACAAGAGTAGAAGCATCCATTATATTCTTTCAGTTGTATAGTGAAAGTTCTACATAAGAGATGAAACATTAAAAAATGTCGTCTTCAACACTTCAATCAATTAAATACACTCGTGGAAAATTCCAAGTTCTAGACCAGTTGAAAGTACCACAAGAACTTGTGTATCGTGACATTAACAATGTAGATGATGGAGTTGATGCCATTAAAACAATGCAAGTACGAGGTGCACCACTTATAGCAGTTGTCGGCTGTTTGTCATTAGCATATAGAATTGGGTAAGAATACTACACTCAAAACAACAGAAGAAGTACTAGAGTTTGTTCAACAGAAAGTTGAGTTGCTAGTTGATGCTCGCCCGACAGCAGTTAATATGGTAAATACAATACAAAATATTGCTAAGAAATGTTGTACTAATGCTCTAATTATTTTGTCTTTAGAAACGTGAAGAGAACTCAACTAATCAAAATGGTCTTCATGGAAGAATTAAATTCTAAAGATGTTACTGCTTTGAAGACACGTATCATTGAATGGATTGAAGATCTTGTCAAAACTGATTTAGAAACTAATAAATCTATTGGAAATTTTGGAGCTCTTGATATACAGGCTAAAGCATCAGATGAGAAAGTTAATGTTCTTACTCATTGCAACACGGGTAGTTTAGCTACTTCAGGATATGGAACAGCTTTAGGTGTTGTTCGTTCATTATTTGCTAATGGAAAGCTAAGTAAGTTGTAATTTTGAGTACTCTTTGGCTGCTAAACTTTTTTCTATATACTTTTTGTTGTAATTGTAGATCATGTGTACTTTACTGAAACTCGACCTTATAATCAAGGCTCAAGATTGACTTCCTTTGAGCTTTTACATGATCAAATTCCATCAACTTTGGTTTGTGACTCTGCAGTTTCATGGCTAATGAAAACTCGAAGCATTTCAGCCGTGGTTGTTGGAGCTGATCGAGTTGCTAGAAATGGAGATACAGCTAATAAAATTGGAACTTATCAGTTAGCTTTGGTTGCCAAATCTCATGGTGTTCCATTTTATATTGCTGCTCCATTTTCAACAATTGACAGCAATATGGCTTCAGGAAAAGAAATTGTTATTGAAGAGAGACCTTCAATTGAAGTTACATCTATTGCTGGAAAGGCTATTAGTCCAGAAGGAATATCATGCTGGAATCCAGGTATAAAATTCTTCTATACCATTTGATTTTTTTTTTGTAATCCAATTAAATTATATGTTATATATTTATTGGATAGCATTCGATGTCACTGAAGCTGAATTAATCACTGGCATCATTACAGAAAAAGGAGTTTTCAAACCATTAGAGCTTGCAGCACAGTTGCAATAAAATTTTAAAAATTCAATAAACTGACTGAGAATTATATAAAAATCTCGACAACAATGTATATATTTTTATTGAATTACAATTTACAATTAAAAGAAAGTAATGAAAGATGCGTCAAATATTTCTTTTCTTGATAATAATTTCATTTGTGGTTGGCACATTTTATATACAAGAAATTTGCTTTGCGTTTTTTTTTTGTAAATCAAAAAGTCATATACAAATTCACTAATTAAAGCTTTTTTTCAGGTACAAACGGATTATTTAAATTTTGATAAGTGATAACAACAAATGTAATAATGTTACTTTGATTATGTATACTGTTTTTTGGAATCCATTTCAACTAGAGAGCTTTTAATATTGTACGACTACTTTTTATGATAGTACTTTGTATTCAGAATTATTTACCGAGTTTCATATTTTCATTTATCAAGATCATATATTAAATACACACATAAATATCATTAATGTCAATCAGTACAACAGTGAAAGTGTTTTTTTGTTTTCTCTTTTACTGTCACAGTCTCTGAGATCATCATCATTCATTATCAAATTTCTTATTTTTACAATGACTTTTGTGACTAAATAGTTTACAAGGTAAATTAAGCAGTAACCCATTATAAGAATCTCATACTTTACAATAAATACACATTTTCATAACCTAAGAATATACATAATGATTCATAAGCTCGAATGTTAAGAATTTGTATAATTCTTTTAGTTATTAGTAAAGTTAAGATATACATATAATCATGACGTTGCTGGCTGGCTATTATATAATTTCTTTTGGAATATTTTTTTGTATAATACTGAAGAGTCAATGAGAACTTTTATCAACGACAGAGGAACCAGCCTTTTTTATTCATAGATGCATTCAACTTTATATATATTATATTTTTGTAACACGTTTCATTTCTTTCAGTCATAAATGTCTGAACTCACCACAAAAGTAATAATAATATTTAAAGAATAAAAACCAAAATGAGACAAAGAAATAAGTTTAAACAAATCACCATACAAGACATCTTTTTGAGGGGTCAGGATTCATTGATACTTTTGCAGGACAATTAAATGTATCAGAAAATTCTTTGAGATTGGATAATGGACCTCGAACTCGAAGTGGAGAGGGTGCATGTGGGTCATTTTCTAATTGTAAAATTAATGACTCTTTTAGTGTATCAGAACACCAAACCTGGAGGAGATAAGAATAAATTATAGTACATATAAATACTTATTACGATTTGTAAAATTAGATATGATTTTTACCTGTGCAAATGAAACGAAAAAGAGTTTGTCATGTGTAATATTAAGGCCCGGTAGTGGCATTTCTTGGGAATTGGAATTTTTGTAAGCATGGAAAGCAGCTTTTAATCCACCATTATCTAAATACAAAAGTGTACATTAGTATTTGCAGAGTTAAATTAAGTTTAAACAAAGAAATGTATTTACCTGCGATATTTTCTCCTACAAAAAAGAAAGTACACAAAAATTAAAGAAAACGTCTCAACTTCTCAATATAAATTAAAATCTTTTTTCTCAAATACCTAGCGTCTGTTTTCCATTGACATTTTGTCCTTCAATTTTATAAGATGAATATTGATTGACTAGACATTCAGTTTGCATTTTAAATTTCTCAATAGTATCATTTTGCCACCATTGATGAAGATTTCCATATTTGTCATACTCTCTTCCTTGTGAATCAAGACTATGGACCATTTCATGTCCTAAGACAACACCAATGCTTCCGTAATTAACTGATCGTGGACTGTCTGGATGAAAAAATGGCCATTGTAAAATTCCAGCAGGTATAACCATCTGATTACTTGTTGGTGTATAATAAGCATTCACTGTTGGTGGCATCATTCCCCATCTTGTTTTATTTACTGGCTCAAACAATTTTTCTAAATTCTTTTTCAAATTATATTGACTGACACGAATATTATTTCCAAAGTAGTCCGTCTCATTAATAAGCAATTTCTCATATTTCTTATCAAGTTCAGCTGGTCTTAAAATCATATCTGCAAATTTCAAAGAAAATGTTTTTTTTTAATTCATATAACATTAATTCAGATGATTTAAATTTTTTTCAATATTGTCATACCAGGATAGCCAATCATGTCACTTATTGCAGACGCTTTATCAGCAGCTAATCTTCTTGTTTCGTCATCCATCCATTTAATATTTTTGAGATTGTCAATGAAAGCTATATATTAAATTTGGTAAAGTAAGAACATTAAGTTCATCATTAATCAGATATTATATGTACTTACCCTGACGAATTAATTCAATCATTTCTTGTGCAAGTGACTTTGCTTGATCATGAAATGCCTTACGAACAAACCTAATTATATATAAAAAGTATATAAAAATTAGTTGACCTAATGATTTGTATTTGATTAAGATATATGTAACTTACATGGCTCCTAATGGTAATCCTAGATTGTTGTTTGTATCGCTAACACAAGATCTCCAGTGTTCTTCAGTGCCTTTATTACGATTTTCAACAAAAATTGAAACATTTATTAGTAACTTGATGACAAACATGAATATAATAATAAACATACCATCAGATCCAAAAATAGCTTTTCTCAAAACTTTCTCAGCATCACGAAAAACTTTTGAGAGACAACATGTAAGTTGCTTGACTGTATGCCAAACTAAATAATTATTTAAAACTATTTTTCCTTCAGTTGTTGCTAGTTTAGTTTGAACAATGTTGGATATATTTGCAAGATATTCTGGTGCATAGACGACAACTACTTCATCGTCATTTATTTTGTGATCAACTTTTTGAAATGCATTNTAGTTTGAACAATGTTGGATATATTTGCAAGATATTCTGGTGCATAGACGACAACTACTTCATCGTCATTTATTTTGTGATCAACTTTTTGAAATGCATTATTGAAATATTCTGACCATGAAATCTAGAAAAGAGACGAGATTAGAAACGTCAGGCATAGATATATCATTAATATACTAAAGTTTTATATTCCTTACAAATGGAGCTAATTTCTGTAGACCAGTAATATTTAATGCATGATACATTTTCTCATCATCTCGTCTATCTTCTGGTGGAGCTGTGATGTTTGCAATTTCAATCTCAAAATCTAGAAATTCCTTGCATTTGTTCTTGTACTTTTGTTATATTTGTTGCACCAAGTAATAATCCAATTTTTGTCATGTATGATAGATAGGCTTCTCTTACTGATTTATGTGTTTCATTTAAATAGTACTCTCTTGTAGGTAAAGATAGACCTCCTTGGATAAAATATAATAATAGTTTGTTTTGATAAATAGGTAATATAAGTATGTATTTAATATGTATTATGTAATAAAAATGCCTAGAAGGCGGGGCACAGTTAATTTGCTTTTAACGATTATTAATACTTTTATTACTTTTTCAATACATTAGTCACTCAACAAATACTTAATCAATTAATTACTACATAGTATTTTTTATCGATATATTTCTAAACTAATTATTGAATCTATTAACTAAGACTGAGAACAAGTTGTTGTATACTACATTAAACTGGGGATTAGCTAATAAATATGCATTATCTGCATCATATAAATTAATTAAATCATCATCATCATCTTCTTCAAGTGGATCTGGCAATGGTGGCTTAACTTTTGCTCCAACAAAAACTAGAACATCAGAAGATATTCTCAATTTAGGAAGAATAAAATCATCATCTTCTTCTCCTTCCTTAACCATAATTTCAATATCTTCTTTTGATGGACGACCTTTATCATTGGTAATTGTAATCTTGTTTTCTTTTCCAGTGGATTTTTCAACAGCAGTGACATTCAGAATCCCATAAGCATCAATGTCAAATGTAACTTCAATTTGTGGAACTCCTCTTGGCACTAAAAAGAAATAAAACATGTAATTCAGTTTTATAATAATATATGAATGAAATTATAATCAAATATATTTATTTACCTGGTGGAATTTCATTGAGCTCAAATGCTCCAAGTAAATGATTATCTCTAGTCATTGCTCTTAGCACCTTCAAAAACTTGAATTAATACACTAGGTTGATTATCAGAGTAAGTAGTGAAGATGAAAGTTTGTTTAGTTGGAAGGACTGTATTTCTCTTGATGAGTGAAGTCATAATTCCTCCAGCAGTTTCAATTCCCAAACTCAATGGAGTAGAGTTTTGTTGCTCCTCCTCCATTTCACTACAAACAAAAAACAATAATACACAAATATTAAATTTTAATTATCTCAACTATATTTAACTTTTATAATAATAAACTACACTTACCTGTGGTATAGATGTACACACGCTCTTTTAAAACAAAAAAAATTGTCCAAATCACCCAAAAAATGATGAAAAACTTAAAACACTGTATACGCAAACTACTCTTTTCTAGTGTTGAGAATACTATGAAAAGAAAAAGTCGAATGACGTAGGGTAAGTTGAGAAAACAACCCTAACCTTGATCAATTTGAATGACATATCTTGATGAATTTCTATCATCTTCGCCAACCTGAAGATACATTTATTAAAGTTGTTATCAATGTCTTGTTAATAAAACTACTAATAACTTACAGCCCATGTTAAGAAACCACCCATATTCATTTCATTATGTAAAACTTGTAATTGTGTTTGAAACATCCAATTTGATATGGAAAAATTTGCAGTCGTAACACTCCAACCTAAAATTCAATAACAAACATGTAACTTTACTAATGATACTGATTTTAAAAAAACTTTTATATGCGTATATTTACTTACCACCAACTTTGTTAAGTAAATCATGTAACGGTTTAGCTCCCAATTTTTCCATCGTCTCATTTTTATCCATACAAGACTTGTAGAAAAGTTGTGCTTTCTTTTCAGATTCGCTCTGAGGCTTTTTCTTCTCATCTTCTGTTGTAACGAAAAAAAATCCAAAGATCAACATCAGAAGAAGAAGAAAAGTTTTAAACATATAAAGTCTTACCTAGTGCATTTTTCATTACTAGTTGATTTTCTTGCCAAAGTTTCTGAAAAGTTCCCCAACTTGACTTCCCATCTGGAATTGGATTTGCTCGAACCCATCCACCGCAAGCATACTATGGTACGTTAATCATAATTACAAAACCTTGGATGAATTACTAATTAGTCATTTATTATGCCAACCTGATAAAAATCCTCACAAGGATCAACAGACACATCCATAGAAGTTAACATTGCAGACGCCACTATATAGAAAATCATGTTATATTATTATATTTCTCTAATTGCTTAAATTTACAAAGAAAAAACGAACCTTTCACACATGTTGGAGTTAAACAGAAATTCTCTATAAAGAATTAAAAAAAATATATGCATCAATAAATACGACGACGACGAGTAAACAAACATTTAAAATGAGATCAATGTTATCTTGATATAATTTGATAACTACAAGAAGCTATATATATAAAATGAATGAGTAATATCGAGGCTTAAAATCACCTTTATCTCCATGATCCAAATGAAAAGAGACTTTAAATGAGCTCCTTTCACGTACAATTATTATGAGAGCTACACTTAGAGCTAGAAATAAAATCGCGGTGAAGGACAGAAGAATTTTCTCCAAAGGACTCCTGTACAAGTAACCAATTTATAATAATTTAATATTCATTAAATGAACATCTCTCTCTTTCTCTCATAAAATCTCTATTAATAAAATACATGCCTTGATTTCCACATTCCTGGAGGTTGAATTGGTAGTACGTGAGTTTTCATATGGTCCAAATGAACCGAGTCTTCTTCTTCCGTAAGTTCAGCCCTTTTGTATTTGGCCATTCTTCCTAAGTTTATTCAACGAAAATAAAATTATTCATTTATACCACAATTAAGGAAAATTTACATTTACGACTGTATTATGATGCTAAATGAAAGCACAATATACTTGGCAAAATAAATTTAAGAGATTTGTGATACACTCTACTTTGGATTGGATAACTACATACTATTATATTATAGTACATACCAACAAAATAGTTGAAGCGCTGAACAAGTAGCCTAGCCATGATAAAATTAAGATTAAGACTTTACACTATGAAGAGAGTAGCAGACGTAACTGTCAATCAGGAGTCTTTGCTACAAATGAGAGTGCAAGGTTATATATTTAGAAAAATAAACGCCCTATACACTGTATACGCATGCAAATTGCAGTCATCCTCATTATTTTTTGCAAAACCACATATTATAGTGTTACCAGCCTGGGAAATACCACAGACGAAACTTTATATGTTTATAAATATTGCTTGTGTAATGTAAAAATGTAATGTGATATCTTTGACAGTTAAAGTTTTATGGTTTCACGTATGCTCCATTTTCAAAGTCTATTCTCATCAATTTTTTACTTTTTGCCTTGATCTTCAATTTACACTGAATTCAATTAGTTGTATGAAATCATGTACCAATAATACCTATATATATATATATATATATTCTCTATACTCCATTTTAGTCTTATGTACTACTAAGTAAATGTTTGTATTTGTCATTTGTAGTTACTTACATTTTAACTGATTTAATTTATGTGTTTCCTTCCCTTCCATTATAACAACATTTATTTAAAAGCTTTCAGTCTACTTCATCTAAAAATAGTTTTCTGTTCCATTAAACACTGAGAGAGAGAGAGAGAGAGAAAAGTGGAAGTAGCTTATTAGTTGCTCTATTCATCTATAATAAATTTTTATAGGCATGCACTCTATCTTACTTCTCTGAAGAGAAAAATATTATTCAGAATTTAAGGATACTTTTCTTATTAGCCATAAAAAAGAGAGAGATATGTATATTATGTGTGCTCTACTTACATCTGATATGCACATTATCAGACTTATAATATTGATTTCAAAAGTCTGGAATAGAGTGCCAGCTTGACACATTCAGTCTACTACTTTGGTAGAATATCTTTATATTCCAACACGTATAGAATTATACTTCTAAAGCCAAAGCTAAACATGAATTATGTTTTTTCGGAGTGACGTGAGAAGCATGACTAAGCAGGATGAGCTTTACACAAGTGGAACAGAAAAATATTATATAAGAAATGTGATATTCTCTTTCCCGTGAGAGACATGATGTCGACGACGTTGTAAGAATAAGCTACACTATATGTAATACTTTCTCAACATCATTTTTCAAAAGCGTACTCATGTGCAAAAAGATTTTTACTCTAGTTTTTTTTTCTGTGACCTTGTAAGACTTTGAGATTACTTTTGTATATAGTATGGTCTCTCTCAAACGAAGCGTCAAAACTGTATCTAGAATAGATAAACACATCGGCTCTCTTCTCAATTTTATGCATATGTTAAATGTTGTTATTCCTTTTTTCTGTCTCATAAGTAAAAGTGTGCATTGTACTATATAACTAGCTTTCTATTATGCTTTCACTTTTTTCTATAGAAAGTCTATTTGATTAAAAACAAAAGTAAGAACTCTAGCATGTAATGATTATTTGCTCAGTTGACACTGACACTAATTAAATATTCTCTTTACTGTTTTGTAATATAATGTAAATACATATTGCATTCCGTTCTTGTGTAAACTTTTCCGTCTGCTATGTATATTTTCTACTAAGAACTACGACTAGAGTAAAATCAATATCAGCTTTATAAGTAGCTAATATATGATACCAGCAAATTATAGATGTAGTAGTGTTCCTTTGAAATCTGAGTATATGTACATTAAGAAAGTTGTAATGCAGGAGATGTCTTTGTATCTCATATTTCTTCATTTATATATATATATATGTAGTGAAGTATTACTTCTTGTATGTACTCAGATCTAAATTATAGAAAAACTTTCCAAGGAAAACTATATAAGGTTTGCAAAATTGTCAAAGAAGAAGCAAAGAGAAGGTATTTTTGCAATATATGTATATAAGGTGAGCTTAACTACAAAAGATAAAAAGTTGGCATCTATCTACTACAGAGGGATTTTGTAAAGAAAATTATTCTGCATCTATAATATGTATTTCTACGGTGAAGCAAAGAAATACAGCAAGATGACAAAATCTCACGTTCAGGGCGATCTTTATTTCCTCTTCCTTCATGATCGCAATCAAAACTATGCTGGCAACCTGAAAATGTGAAAAGCTCTCCTTAATTGGATTTACTTTCACTCTCATGACTATATAGGTATATAAGTATATTTCTACGACATATGTTGACTTGCATCCTGCATAGAAACATTACTACTACAGACGCAACGCACTATGTATAAGTATATAGTAGTAGTAAAGAAAAAATATAAGGCTTCTTTAGCTTGAGACACGATAGCTGACATGTGAAGAAGAAATCTATGAGACTTTGCAGTTTTTGATCAAAACTCAAAACACAGTTCAGAATACTAATCAAAGTATAGTACTACAACTCGTAGTATTTTCTCTATACGTTAGTAAAATAATGGATGAGAGCACAATATATAATACATAGTTTTATACGTATAGAAAAAGTTCATGAAAGTTCAACATATATTATCAATCATACACATACGAGACATTCATTGTCAAGGTCGATTAATAATATTATAAATAATAAAAGGAAATCATACCGGCTGCCAGCAGAAAGTCTTCACAATCGTAATTAGGATTCGACCCTATGGTTATAGCTTAATAGCAAAAAAGTTTTCATTAAAAGACGACAGCAAGGACTTTGTTGATATGTTGTTGAGAGATGTTAAGACTTTGTTATTATTCTCTCATATGTGAGTACTTTTGGTTTCAATTTGTTGCATATAAGAGGATTACACTTCTTTTTCTTGACTAGAACAAACAAAATCTTCTTCCTCTTCTTGTTATGAGGTTTTGTACTTTACACACATATATGTATATATGAGGTCTTAGATTCTCAGAGAGAAAGTTGTGTGATAGGAAATAAGCTTGTCTTTACTTCTTTTAACAAAATCTCAAGTTCAACTGATCACCAATCCTTTCCTTTTTATCGATTTCATACGACCGTGAAACAGAGCTCACAAGTGAAAACAACTGTTACTATTTGGATAGCACTTATATATAAGATGACAATATCGCTCAACTAGTTGGTTGTATAGGTTGTAAATACAGAGTTTCAGTAGCGTGTCTAAATCGACAGCAAATATATATATCAGCTAAAATGTCTTGATAATGCGGGTATTTGTAAGTACATATAGATTGTTTTATAGTCTAAGCAGGTGTATAATACACCAAGGGATTTTTTTTTGAGTCTTGACTTTGACTGCACCACAAAACTACTGCAGTTACAGAGAGATGAGAGAAACTCTTAAAAACTTTGTGAGAGAGCTTATATATGAAATATTCATTTTACTTTATATGGAAGATTTTATAGCATCATCCGAGTATATAAATGTGCTAAAGTCAAAAAGTCATAAGAGTTACTACGAACAATGTGTAAACTCAAAAATCAATATTTGAATATAGAGAGCACAAACTGTTGACTTGTGGTTTCAGTAGAAGAAACCTTAATAAATTCAGATCAGACAGATATATTTATATTCTATGTCGCCAATCCTTCAAGTGTAGATATACTTTTAATCTTGAACAACTCAATTCACTTTATGTGTTTATCTCTCTTTGCTCTTCTTCAATGTAAATATAGTTAGAGAGTTGCATGCCAAAAGAGAGAGAGATAGAGAGTCACCAAATGCGTTGCGATATTCAGACCAGACACAAAAGTGTACATCAACAATGTATCTTTTTACGTTCTCACTCTCACCTTCTTCTCCAGAGTCACTAATGGAAGCAAAAGAAGAGTAAAATTTTATATGAGATGATATTCTGTAAATTCTGGAACCGATAAAATTTGATGCGCATGACGCTGCTCTGGTTTACTTCTTCGGTAGTAGTGGAAGCCAGTACTCTTTTTCAGTAGTTAGCGTTGCATATTATTTTCTTGTTCCACTGAGTGAGAGAGACCAACAAAGTTTTCAAGAGAGATGATACACTGCACAAAAATCTTCTTACAACATCAACTAGGACATCTCTCATACATCCTTTCCATGCTTTATTACACAGCCACAAGATTTTGTCTATTCATCTATATTTATGATGACTTGTTTTTTAAAAGATTATTATTACATGAGCTTCTCATATCATATGAATTGCAATTCTTTGTACTACAAAAGTTCTTCAGATGGAATTCAACACAGAAAAACTACATTTAGCTGGTAATGATATGAGTATGTTGTACTTGGAAATGAAAAAAAGATAATAAAGTATAGAATTACAAACGGCTCTACTACTACTACTAGAGTTTCAAGTTGAGAGAGCTTTTAATCAACAAAACAGAAAAGAGAAGAGTTATATATATATGACTCAACTGAAATGAAATGAAGAGTTGTTATATCCTCTAAGTAATAATAGCACGAAACCACTTGTAGAGATATTGAAGTGAGATATCTTTTTGTTATACACTGTTGGTGAACTACTGGCAAAAGACAGAAGAGTTATATAGTATAGTGCGTGTGGATGACGTTATCTGAAGTAGTAATAATAATATAATGTATCTTTACATGAGATCAAAAGGCTTTTAGTTTTAAGCCTTTTTTGACGTATGTACGAATTTTTATTATACTGCTACTCTGGATGGATGTGTATATTTCTTAGTCCGGTTAGTTTAGACGAGACAAATAAACAAATTGCACATTACGTACGTAATACATATAAGGATTTCCGGAATTTAAATTGTCAAAGCATGTGAGAATATATATAATAAAACCAATTTGTCGGTGTAGATATGAATGCGGCAAGTATCACACAAAAAGTTTCTATAAAAGGATTTCTTGGAATGACCATTATCTCATAGACAAATAAAATTATGAAGTTCTTGGCAGAGAACAAGCAGCTCTGATTGCAGTATGATGAAGTATTGTAACTCATGTACTAGGTAGGTTGTGTAGTATACATGTAAAATATATCTAATCAACTTTATTTTCTAAACTTTAGAAAAGATTTTCAAAGTAGTATATATGAGAGTATGTTATACATTTATTTTCTTTTCAGTCTTAGTAAAGGTCCAGAAGTTGTCGTAATTCTGAAACAGAATTAAATAAAATAAGAATTTTAAACAACAATTTAAAATTTTCTTTTTACCTTTCAATTTCACCAGAACCAACCAAATCATATATGTGATAAGAGATTCCTAATACAACTGTTTTCATAGGCCGCTTTTCAAGTTCCTAAAAGAAAACAACAAGTGTATATTATAAAGTGAAATGAGCTTATTGATGATATTATTACAAGATGATAACTTACAGCTTGTAAAATTTCTCCAAATTTTGCTTTTCTGATTGACTGAATAACAGCTTTCTTTCCTTTCTGATATGCTGTAATAAATTCAGCAGCATTTGGTAAACTAGCTGTATACAATTCACTTCCTTTTAAAGCTAAATATCCTCCATTTACTAATTGTCTAATTTCATTTTCTTCAAATTTAAATTCTCTTCTTAAACTGTTTTTAGAAAAACATTTTGAATTCTCATGTGAAATACTAATAGTATAACTAGATTTTTCTCTTTCATTATCATAATCACTATTTGCTTCCTTGTCAATTCTTTTAGCTAATACATCTTTAACAAATCTTTGATATATTCCATCTCTTTTCATATTAACAAAATCCTCATAAAATACTACCAAGTAATTTGATGATGTAAACATTGAAAATGTTATAATTTTACTTTCTCTTGCTAGTTTCTTTAATTGTGATTCTATTAGAAAATTATTACTTAGAATAGCTGGTAATTGTTGTACTAGCATAATTGGAGGCAGTCGTCCTCCAAATAGAGTAGTTGGAAATGAATTTCTAATGAGTCTTAAAGCTGCTTCAGTATCACATGGAAGATCATTTATATTAACATCTTCTGGTGTTGGTTTGGTCGATTGAATTTTTCTATTTGTTTGAAGTTTATATATTTGTGGTATATATTCAGGTTGAGGGTCATCAGTTTTGTACTTTTTCTTTTTTAATGAAAGATCTTGTTGTGAGTCATTGCTACTACGTTTTGTACTTGATCTACTACTACCGGCACATCCACTTAAAGAATTCATTTTCTGCAAATACAATAAATTTATGACAATAACACCAATGTTATGGTCTTAAATACGTTTAAGTACAGCTTACTTTCTCCTTCTGGAGGCAAGACGAGAATTTATGTCATTTGCTTATCTCTCTGTTCAATAGTTCTTTACAGCTTTACTGGAACTTCTTAAGAAGAAGACTAAGACCACCCAAATAGAATCCTAGACTTGAAATATCCGCTGGTTAAATTTATGTGGGAGCTGATATACTATACTACAGAATATTTGATTAGGAGCAATCATATGCTGGAAGGAACTGCAATGAAAATATTAAAAAAATTGCAATAATGATTGTTCACAATAGTGTCATAGTCTATAAAATATACTAAAGGCATTCTACTAAAGTTTACTACCTCAACATACCAAGTGTTCATAGATCTAAAAGCCATATATATATATAGTACCTCGAAATGTTTCCAGAAATTCTCACAAAAACTTTACTTGGTGATAGTGATAACGATGAAGAGTATGATGTTGAAAAAGGCTCACATCAAATAATTGTGCCATCAAGTCCTGGAGGAAGGTCAAAGTCACTTCAGCCAAATATTTATGTCCTTTTCAAATCTCGTCTTGTATGGCTAATAACAATTCTTCTCGTAGTCTTTATTATTTTGGCGTATCAAACGTATTCAGAACATCAAAAGCAGCTACGATTCAATGGATATCTAGAAAGAGTATGTTACAAAAAAACAAAGGCCTTAAATTTAAAAAATTCTAAAATATGTCTCATTTTTCAAATAGCTGGATCACCTTCAAATTCAGACAAAGCATTTAGGAGACAGTATTATTAAAGCAACAATAGAGCTAAAAGAAATAAATTCTTTGCAAAATGAAGAAATAGACGACAATTGATAATACACAGATCAATGAACAACGCAACCCTTAAATTTTATAGTCAGACAGCCAAAACAAACAGATCTCTAACTTCATGTAGCTCATATTTAAAATGCCACTAATGTAATTTACTGATTTTCATGTAATAAAAACTAATCAAATTAAAATAAAGAACAAAAAATTTCTTACCCTTAAAAATATTGAAAACAAAATGAGAAACTGAGAAAGAAAGCTTTGATTAGATTGTTGTCTCACTCTTTGTTTCTTGTAGGAGAAAGCAATAATTGGCGGGAAAGACTTTCACTCTATTTACTTATTTTTTGCACGAGGTTTTTTGGTGTTCGTCAATTTATTTTAAGTAAAGAGAAAACAAAGAAAAATGTCAATTATGACAACTTGAATAACCTTCTTGAAATGGATTCATCAACCGGTTTTGAAACAGCAGCTTACAAACTTTTCATTTCTGATATCAAAGATGCAATTGAAATGGATAATGGCTCTTGGAGAATTACGATAAATTCAACAGATCTGACAAACACAATTCAGCAACAACATGACTTTAGTCCAAGAACAAAAGAGATTGAAGTTAGTTTGATTTGGGTACAAGGAAATGTAGAAAAAATTGACAATGAAGGAGGTAGAGATCAACTAATTTTGAAAGATGAATCATCAACCAGAGCTGATATTTTAGGTTACAAAAATGTACCTGGAGGAGATAATATAATTAAAGGTTTCTTTTTGTGATATATGGTTTCTCTGACTGAGTTCTTATAATTTTAAGTGACACTTTTGTGTTGCAGGACATTATTATGGAATTCTAGGACAAATAGAAAGTGTCTCAGGAAGTCGACCAGAAATTCGAGCATCAAAAATTATGCATTTCCAAGATAATGAAATTCTACAGCAAATGTGGCCAAATGAAATTAATCTATTAAAAGCATTCCTACTTGATTTAATTGTTCCTGATTTATCAGATTAGTAACTAAAAAACATATATTTAATTTAGTTGTAATTATTATCTTTTTATTTTTTATTATATATATATATATATTCTCAAATGCTGAAGAAGAACAGAATAATTATATAGTATTTCGATTATAAATTAATTATACATATATAAATAATAAATAGGCGAGTGTTGACAAAACAATATATAGACGGATGCTGTGTAATATTGTTGCATATATTGCGTATTTAGTAATTTGACTTAACTAAACTTGATTGGTATGTATGAACTCCAACCAGCAGCATTATCACTAGTTGTAGTAGTAATTGAAGCTTCAAGTTTACTAACTTCATCTGCTGTTAATCTTAACATAGTTTTCAGTACTGGTATTAATCTTCCTCTATCTTCAGCACCTTGTAATGTAATAAATTTTAATAGGACGTTTTTCAAATACTCAGTATTCTCTTTCAAGTGCTCTTGTCTCTCTCCTTCACGTTCAATTCTTCTAATCTCCTCTTTGAGTGCCTCGCTTAATTGTGCCAATCGCTCACAATTTGATTCACTTTCTCTTAATAATGAAGTTAAATGATTTACTTGACTCTGAGATCGAGTATATTCTTCTTTCAAGTTGACAGCATTATGCATAGTTTTTTCTGTTTCACTCTCCGAGCTAACTGTTTAAATTCAAGAATAAAACTATAGACGTTTTGATAAAAGTTTTAGAAATATCTCTTCTCATTATAAATAGCAACTTACGTTTTGAATCAAAACTGGAACTAAGTAGTTGTTCAAATGAAACATAATTGTTTACTCTTGGTGTGTAGTTATTTGAACTGACACTTTCAGAACCCTGATAAATGTAAGAAGATGTAACAGTTAGTACCTAATTACATACATACTTTGTACTAGTTATTAACTTACTTCACATTCACCACGTGGAATCATTCTAAGCATAGGATCATATGAACCATTAGTGTCAATAGTTAAAGGTTGAGAATGTTTTGGTAATTGCTGTTGTCCTCTTCCTTCTAGTGGTGATGAACTTCGTCCAATAACAGATCTCATTGATGTTTCAGGTATTGTCTGATCAACTAGTCCTTTATCAATGTCATTATTTTCAGGTACTTTCATCAATTCTATTTGCTCTCTCAGACTTCTGAGTTTGGTTTCGTATGAAGATGTAATATCATCAATTTTTGCCTAAAAATATTTAAATACACAACTCATTATATATGTATGATCATATATTAATATTATATTATAGCTTCGTACCTTGTAAGAAACTATTGCTGCATTCTTTTCTGTTTTCATATCTTCCAATTTTAATTTTAATTGACTTTCCTTATGTCTTAATTCTTGTCGAAGTTGTTGAAGCTCATTATTTAATTGAACTTCTTTTTCAATACTATTAGTTTTTGCTTGATTGAGCTTGAGACCAAGTTCTGATCTTTCCATAGACATATTTTCATTTTCTAGTTTCAGGGTCTGAATTTCACTTCTGTATAGTAATAAACAAAAAAGTTAATAATAATTTGAATTGAGATTATAAATAAAACTTTATTAAAATGTTATTCTTACTTTAATATAGAAATCTCTGAATGGAAATCTTGTACAATCCTTTGCAAATTCTCCAATTCATCTGAATCTTCAACTTCTGATGTTGACGGCTTCTGAGATTTTAACATAGCTTGTGCTTTTACTTTATATTTTTTATATTCTGAATCTAATTGTTGCATTTCCAATTTTAAATTAGCAATCTGTGATTCTCTACTTCTTTTATTTTCTTCAAGAACAGATATTCTTTTTTCTAGTCCATCAATTGTTTTTTGATAATTTATACATTTTTCATTCATATCTTTGGACTGTGAAGCAAAATTTAATTTTGCAGTCTCAAATTCATTCTCTAGTTTTTTCAATTCAAGTTTTTTGTCATTAAACTTGTCATTTAATTTAGTCAATTCATTTTGTATAAAATTGATTTTTTCAGTTTTTCTTATAGTATCAGCCTGTAAACTTTCTTTAGTAGTATTCAATTGTATTTTCTCATCTTCTAATGATGTAATTTGCTCTTGATAATTACTTAATTTAGTATCATTTTCATCCAATTCTTTCTTTATAAATTCCAATTCTCTTTTAGTTTCTTCCCGGCCAGCATGAGCATCTTGTAATTTTTTTTCATAATCAGTAATTTCTAATGATAATATTGCCAATTGTTTCTTATCACTTTGTCCATCAATTCCAGAAGCTTTTGCTTCTTTTAATTCTTTTTCAAGTTCTTCAATTTTTGCTTTACATTCTGTTGTTTCTGCTGCATCTTTTTCTAAAATTTCAACCTTCTCTCTAAGAAATTTATGTGAACTTGTTAAACTCTGAACTTGGCTAACACATTCTAAATTGACTTCCTTTAATTTGACATTTTCATCAATAGCCGATTTCAAATCTTTATGTAAATTAGATTCTAATTTTTTAAGCCTTTCAATTTCATCTTGTGCTTTATCAAATTCTTGTTGAATTTTTGATGATGTTTTACTTTTCTCATTTAGAGAGATAATTTCTTCATCTTGCTCAGCTATTTTCCTCTTCAGTTTTACTGCAATGGTTTTCAATTTATTGTAACGTTCTTCTAAATCATCTGATGGTGTTTTTGGAGAAGTTATAACTGCTGTTGTAGAAGAACTTTCTTCCATATTGTTCGATGAAGAAGAACAATGGAAATGTCAATAATAAAGTTTTGCAAATCACATTTTATGTTTTAATGTTGTCTATTGCTGCACCGTTTTTAAAACTTTAGACAACTCCTTTAATATTTACTGATCGGCTCAAGTTTATTAAGATCAGGTGCTTTTCAATAATGTCACAATAGCTTCTAAAAGAGATAATTAGCACGAAATTACTTATAATTTATTAAAATTTTAACAATTTTCTGTCGGAAACACAACTTCTCATTTTATCAATATTTATATTTTCACGTCATAATAAAATTACCAACAGACGACAGAGCGCGAGATTCATAGTTCATAACGTGGAAATGTTTTGGTCAGTGTTTTTCTTGATTGTTAGTAATTTTTATAAAAACAATAAAATTTTGACAAAATGCTGAATTCCAAGCGTCCTAAACGAGAAGAATCTGAAGATGAAATTTTGGAATTACAAAGACAATTCCTTGCTCAACGACAACAACCATCAGCAACTGTAGTGAAAGTGAAAAAGGAAGAAGATGAGGCGAAGAAGAAAGTTTTTGATAAAATTGAAGAAAAAGTTTCCAAAGAAGAGGAAGAATCTATTTTGACAAATATAAAAGAGAAACCAACAAGAAATGAAACTACAGATTCCAATGTCATTGCTTTCTCTGGACAAAAAACTTTACCAAAAATAATTCTTCCTAAAGGTACTTTTCAAAAAGCTCCTGCAGGAGTTAAAAAACAAAGAGGCCAAAGTCTTTTTGCTAAATCATTTGATAAAACAATTCATACTCAGAGTCAACAACAAGCGTTAACTGAACATCAAGAGAGCAGCAAAAGCTCATCATCGTCTTCTAGCAATGAAATTGTTGGAGATAAAATTCATCCTTTACTTTCTGGTATGACAGAAGAAGAAATATTAGCTGAACAAAAGAAACTAATGGAGAAATTAGATCCTAATATGATTGAATTTATCAAATCAATGAAAAATAGAAAGACTGTAACGTTTAATGAGCAGCTTCAGAAGAGTACTAATAGCAGTAAAACTTCAAAAGAATCTGAGTCTACTTTATTATCAACAGATGATGTAGATATGAAATCATTACCCATAAATCCTAAAGAAGTAGCACATTTTCCAGGGATGAACAAAATTGAAACTGAAAAACTTGCATGGACTGTTGATCTAGTGAAATCTGAAAATCAAGAGAAAGTAGAAAATAATGCTCGATTTGATTTTGAAGGAAATCTTCTTTCTCAAGAGAAGTCAGTGAAAGATGAAACAACTATAAACAAAGGCCTTCATCATCATGGAGAAGAAATGGAAAAGCCAGGCTATAGTTTTACAGAATTAGTAACATTAGCTAGATCTGAATACCCTCAACAGAGAATAATTGCATTACAAGTGCTTGGAAATATTTTTGAAAAGGCTCATACAGGTTGGTTAGTACAAATAATGATGCGTTGAATAATAATATTAAACTAATAATTTTGCGTATTTTTCATAGGATACTATGATGAAACTTTTGATAAAAGTATATTTGATCTCATTGAGTATATTGACATTATTTATGTCATTAGAAAAGGATTAGACAATAATGATGCTTCATCTGTAAATGTGTCACTAAAATGTCTTGCTTCGATTCTATTTCCTTCAGTTGAAGAGGTGATTTACTTTTTACGATACTTTATACTTACTTATATAATAAATATTCTTATCACGCCTTTTATTTCTTTTTTTGTAGGCTACACTTGACGTTGTTCACTTTTGGCCACATGTTAAACCTTATCCTTTACTGAAAACTTCAGATACCTTACCTCCTACATTAAATATTGATCCTAACAGTACAGATGAAGAGCCAGAAGATAAAAAAGATCATGAAGTATTAAAACAAGATCTAATTGAGTTTCTCGTTGACAGAACTGATATACTAACTCGAATAAATTATATTGTCTCAACTAATTCTAGTTTATTGAATGAATCTGGAGTAGAAAGTATTCTAATGATATTAGTACGAATTGCTAGACATTCTCCAAATACACTGATGACATATGAAAATCTACTCCAATACATTGTAACTAATCATATATCTCCAAATTGGACTGTGATAAGTAAGTTTTATTTTGTATGAAAAACATGAATGAAAATTTTTTGTAATAAATATTCTTTTTTATTTCATTAGGGGAACGATCAACTACATTAGTCGGTGTCCCATTAGCTATGGCATTGAAAATTTTACGTATTTTAATAGATTCAAGTGATGCAAATGCTGCTAAAATATTTACAAAGTTTAATATTCTTCCATCTCTAATGTCATATTTGGTATATAATGAATGGAAAGAACAAAATATCATTGTTGGTGAAGTACAATTAGTATTAGAATCATTTCGTGCTTGGCGAGCACTTCTTACTCATGGATTAGCAATTGAGGAATATGTGTAAGTTGATGTATTATATCGTTATTATAATATATTCTCATATTTGCTTGTTGTTACAGATCATTCTTTCCTATACTAATGAAATTTCTACATTACTATCAACTATGTGATAATTTAACATCTTTCGAATGGGATCATGCTGCTCATCTTTTTGCCTTGTTACAAAGTTTGATGACATATGGTGACGATAAAAATAATCTTGAACAACATTCTCATTGGTCACTTGTGAAAGATACTGTTTCATTTATTCAAAAGTTTTTGATTAAGGCATTATCAATGTTGATGTCTTCCAATTCACAAACTTTGCCAAAGGACTTAATATTGCATGCCGTATCTCAAGCTTGTCTCTTTTTAGTTTTATGCTACAAATATGACAATACTGTGGATCCTCAACTTTGTTCTATTGTTAAAGCTTTTGTGTCATGTTCCGTTTATCATGATTTATCATCAAAATTAACGTAAGCTCAACAATAAAGTAATTTGATTCGAAAGTTTAATTATTTGATTTGTTTGTACTTTTAGAAAACATTCAGCTTTATTATTAAATAAAGATGATCAAAAATCAAGATATCCTGAAAATGTTGCGACTCTTAATACTTTGTATCATTGTGGAAAAACAAATCCAATTATTTTGACTGGGACACCATATCAATTTTTCATCAACTTTCTTCAATTTGTGTCGACCTTGAATCGAAAAAGCAAACAAGTCTGTGAAATTATCAATATTCCTATAAATAATTACATTAAAAGTCTTTCTCAGCACGATTTGTTTACAACAATATCTTCTAATTTCTATATACGATTTGAATTGGGATGTATTTTTGAAATTTTGAAGATATACCCTGATATCTTATTGAAATTCAAAATAATTAACAAACTTTTATCACAAGTGCATTCTTCATGTGATCAACTTCTTTCTAAAGCTATTAATGTTGCAGCATCTACTTGTGAGAAACCTGATAGTTTTACAGCGTCATATATTTCAAAACTTTATGTATATTATTCAAGAAAAGAAAGCAAATCAAATGATAAAAAGAAGGCAAAGAAAGAAAATGAACTTTCAACTGACATAGTATTTGCTAAGTGGACCGAGAAGGCATATGATAGCTGTTATTGGATTTTAGAGCCACTAAATAAAATCTATATTAAAGCTACAAAAAATCCTTCTGAATTTGAAAGAAATATGAAATATGTAATGGATGATCTAAAAATGTGTCTCAGCTTTATGGAGGCAAGCCTTCAAAATTTTAATGATGTCTTACTTCAGACACCACAAGATCTTTCAGTTATATATTGCCAGATTTGTCGTATTTTCATGTTAGGAAATCCACATATCTATATTAGACAAATCCATTTCACCTTTAGTTAACAATATATTGAAATGTTTGATGCAGTCAAATGTTATGAAGAACTGTAATCAACCAATATTTTCAAATATGAAACCAAACAGTGGATTTTTAATGTCATTTCATGATTTGTAAGACCAAATAATTTTTTAATTAATACCGAATATGAATATATGTAATCAAGTTTACTATATATTTTTCAGCTATACTGAATTATTGAAAGAATACGAACTCAATTCTTATTTTACTGAGATTTTTGCTTGCTATTTGATTTTGCCAATGAGAGTTCAAGAATCTACACAGCTAAAGTTATTATTTTGGACACAAGATTACATAAATCGCATGAGAATGGTAAGTTTAGACAACAGACGTTTTTATTATAAAGTTTATGCAATTATGTAATTTTTTATCTCCTTCACAGACTAACTCAGGAATTGACATACTGGCTCAATATGCAGAAAAGGATCCAAAAGTTTTATATATTTTTTGTGGACTTGTTGAATCTGGAAAAATTTCAAAGAATTTCAATCCTTTACTATTTGACTTGATCAAATTTCATCTACAGAGAGCAGCGAAAGATAACACGTTTGATAATGATGTAAGAGATAAATTATCAAAACTACAAATTTTTGATTAGTTTACATTTTACATATAAATCATTTTTATTATATGTATTATATCTATGACTTCATAATAAAAAAAGTTGACTAATTGAATTTAGTAAATAGTATATGGATCAGTTGTTGAAATCCTAATTTTAGTAGTAGTAGCAGCACTAGTAGTAGTATAAATAGTTTTAGGTGTTGAAGCTTCAGCAACAGGAACTTCATGGATCTCATGCAAATGTTCCATTTTTTCTGGATCATTTATAATTCTTGAATGTGTATGACATGCTTCTTTTCCACTTCCAAGTAGAAAGTACAGAGTGATTATGGATGCAATACAAGTCAACAGCACAGCAAATGAGATAATTGTGAAAATGATTCGCTTTCTTCTAAGATTATTTCTACAAGCATGAAAAATTTACATATATTACATAATAATATACTTTGCAAAAGTTTATTATTACTTTTTGAGAGATTCGACCGGCTCCATCTCAAAATATTGAATCCTACAAAGAACACAACATTCTTATAAATCAAGAAACTAGCAAAACCTTGAATAATTAAATTTTTTTTACCTTTGTGCTTTGTGTATTGCATCACTGTCGAAACTTAATTTCTTTTCAGTATAGTAAGACATCTTCTTAGGGAACAGCAGATCTCAGTACAACAAAATAACTAAAAATGAGACAACCGTTTCATATTCTATAAGTAAAAGTTACACAAGTGTTGCCGAAGTCAATATTTAGATTAGAAAGTTCCATGAACGGAAATGCTCAGAAATTTGCATAGAGTTGAAAGACTGATAGCAATAAAAACGCAATATATATTATATTTACTTTATACATGTATCATATTGGTCTTTTTCATTTACACTTGGTCGTTATTTTAGCAAAACTATAATAGAAAATATGGACAGTATTTACTTTTTATCTCACTAGAAGTTCTAGGAAAACATATTTTTTTATCTATTATTAGTCACTACTAGTATTCTCATTAAAACATTCAAAAACTGAATGAGTCTTAGCATGTAAAAGATATTTCTTATCACAGTCCATAGTCATCAAATTTATGGCTAAAAATGAGCAATGTGAATGTAATCTAAAATGTTTTATACTATAAGGAACTAAATTTACATTTGTTACTGTAAGTGTATCTGTCATAGTTGTTGTACTACAATTAGAATTTTGAGTAAACATATTGACACTCCAATTAACAATATTTCTAAATCTTGACATAAATTTTAAACTAAATCTTTTATTATTCTGAGTAATGAGACGAGTAGCAAATTCAACTTCATCAAGTTTTTTACTAGTTTTCAAAACATCTAAATTCTTTTCAGTAAGATATGCATTAGTTTTCAAAGACATTAAATTAGGTGATGCTGAAATTACATTTTTCCAAGCTTTTGAACAAGAAAAACAATCAGGACTACTAAAATTTAAAATAGCACTATATAAATATGACAATGTAGAATTTTCAAATAAATTACAATATCTACATAAAATTGTATCAACTAATGTCAATTCCATTAGTCTAGACTTTTGAAGTAGAGCATGAATTGAATCAATATTTTTAATTGAAACAAAACATTTAGCAAATTTTATAGTTGACAAATTGTTTACAACAATTGATGTTGATATTAATTTATAGAATCCAGAGCATTCAACTAGATTAACTAAATTTAAATATTTTAAAGAAGGCAGTGTTACAATGTCTTCTTGCATATCATCTTCAATTATAGATGCCTCATTAAATCCTTCACATATTTCTCTTCCATGTATTGTTAGATTTTTAAGATATTGAAATTGTTGAAGAACTGTAAGAAAGTCTATTGTTGTAAATTGGCCCGATAATTCCAAATTATCAAAATTGGATGCACATGAAATATTTCTCCAATCAAGTTGTGGTTGTTTAGAATCAATTTTTAATGTTGCTTCTGAATTTAGAGTTGAACAACTTGGAAACATTTTAAAATTTGGATGATCAATTGTTATAATGACTTGGTTGTCATCATTGTTACTGTTTCTTGATCTATAGAAAACACTATTTGTTTCTTTCTTGCTCGTTGATTCATTGGAAGAAGTTAGTTGAGGGATTATTACGAAGGAAGATGCAATTAGAAAAACACAACCAAAAGCAATTGTCAGATCCATTGTAACTTTAGTTGGACAAATTATTTTAATATTTTGTCACGTGTCTGATTTGTTCTACTTATTAACAGTGTATCTATCGTACGACATTCAGCTTTAGCTAACTTATCAGAGTACACTAATAGAATGAGTCACTGTGAAACTGAAAGTATATGCTTTGACACTTGACCCTACTATATATGATACGCTGTTGTCAAATGAAATTCAATTCATTGAATGTAAAAATGAATGAAGAAGATCTCTGTTTGTTGTATATATTCATAAACATGAAAGACATTTATTTTCTCTATTTTATTTATTTTACTACATTAGTGTTAGACAGGCACAAGTGAACTTTGATTTACTGGCAGCTTAGTGGATGTGTAAATTAATAATCACATACTTTTGGAAATTTTGTTATTTTTCTATCAGATTACTTAAAGCTTATCATAGTATTTCATCAGATTTCATAATGATTTCAAGTTCTGAAAATATTTCTGAGAATCTCGGTCTTTGCTCTGGATCATACTGCCAACATTTTGTCCTGCAAATGAGAAGAATGGGTAATTAATAGAAATTCGTAAAGAGAACTGTATAAATAAAATGTATTCTTACATAATATCATAAATTGACTTTGGTGTATTCTCTGGTGAAGGCATTCGATAACCGTCTTCTATCATTTCTCTTGCTTTCGTGTTTGTCATTCCAGCATATGGAGTTAAACCTCGAGAAAAGATTTCAAAGACTAATATCCCATAAGACCATACATCAGAAAGACTTGTGTATTTGCCATAATTTAAAGCTTCTGGTGCAGTCCATTTTATTGGGATTTGTTTCATACCATCAGATACAGTATATTCTTGTTCTTCTCTTGACATTCTAATTGAATCAAGAGAATATTTGTTAAGAGTTGTGTAGGGATAGAGAGCTAAAAGTTATTGAGCATACCCGAAATCCGAAATCTTTACAGAACCTTCTTCATTGAGTAAACAGTTTCTAGCAGCCAAGTCCCTATAATAATAAAAGTTGTGCTTATTAATTAGAAAGAATGAGCACTAGATAGAAATTCAATAATTGACATGAACCTATGAATACACGACTTTTCTTCAAGATACTTCATTCCAGCAGCAGCATCAAAAGCCATTTGTGTCAATTGTTTAATACTTAATGTTCCTCCTTTATTTTTAAGATGAGTTAGCAGAGATCCTCCAGGTGCTAATTCCATTACTATCATAATTGGCTGCTTTTGTACACATAACCCTACAAATCGGACTATATTTGGATGATTATATTGCTTGAGAATTCTTCCTTCTTGTAAAAATTTTTTCTTTTGCTCATCTGGAAGATTCACTTTACAAGTTTTGCAAGCAACAAAATTTCCAAAATAATGATGCCTTGTAGACATCACCAAAATTGCCCTAAATCAATTAAAATAGAGATATATTTTGGTATTTTATAAAACAATTCATTATCTTATACCTTTCCTATCTTTTCAATCAATTTCACATCATCATTATTCAATTCCCAATTTTCTCTTTTAACAGGATTCTTTATGAGAGCACCACTTCTATTTGTAACTGGTAATTGCAGCCTAACGTAATAATCTAATAATTCTTTCACTGTGGCATAAATTGGTCCTTCAAATCTGTACTGATACTATATAGGTTCAGAAAAAAATTTAGTATTAAGAACGTTTTTAATGATTTGTACAAAATTAAATATCTTTCTTACATCTGGTGTTGTTTGTACAATAAAGTGTTTAGGTCCATTCCAATAGACTGATAATACAATTTGCCTCTCTTCATTTTTTAAAGTTTCTCTAACAAGATAATCTCCATTTCTGTGTTATTATAAATGTGACATATAATTTCATATGTAATTTATATTTCTTTGAGTACTTACGTTCTAAGAAGTCTCACAACATCTTCTCTCGGCAAAACTCCATGAAACCATTCTTGCTCCAATAAAGAAGCCATATTTTTATCCAAAATTGCATTTGATGAAATTGCACCACCAGTATTACTACTATCAGTAAGAGTATTTGAAGGAACATGAATAACTTTGGTAGCTTCTTCATCAAATGAAACAGATTTTTTGGCACGTTGTCTACTAAAGAATGTTGCAAATTTATTTGTTCCTTTCTTTAATGAGTGTTCGTGTTGAGAGCTAATTAGAGAGAGTGTATCTGAAGCATTTGAAGAATTTGGTTCATTTAACTTTGATTTGTATGTTGTCTCAATTACATTCTTAAGATTTTGTAATCTTTCTGTATCACAACGAAGTTGACATAACTCAGCACCTTTCATTTCAGTAGTCCTAAATACATTTAATAAATTATTATAGAATATCATCAACTCTTCTAGAATCATATCTCAAAATAATCAACTTACATTACTCCTGCCTTCAATTTTGACACTTCGTCAGTTTTCTCTTGAAGATGAACTTCACTAATTTTTAGTCTTTTATCAACTTCATTTAATTTATTTCTAATATACTCTATTGTTGTAGAGTCAACTATAAACTCTGACTGAGCAGCAGGTAAACTTGAGAATTGAGCTGGTTGAAATTTCAAATCAAGTGGTTGAAGAATTTGTGTTTTATGTTTACTAATTAGTTCTAAGTATTCATTAGCTACTTCAAATTCTTTAAGCTTTCCATTTAATCCACATGGCATATTAGTCCATATTTGTTCCAATACTGTTGACCATGTACTAATTTGTTTCTCACACCATGTTTGTTCAATTTGTAGAATATTTGGAAGTAAAATAGTACGAAAGTCTTTATCATATTCTTTTGCTTCATGGATAGTAAGAAGATATTCAGTGTGTGATATATTTAGCCTTTTACGAGCTTTTGAGAATTTCTCCCTTGTGTCTTCTAATCTCTTGCCACCTGTAGATTATATTTATAAAATTTCAATCACATTCATACATATTATCCTTTTGTTTTATTGTTTTATATGAGTTGCAGTGAGAGACATGATTTGCATACAATAATCGCGTATACAAGTACTATCTAACTATGACATGAGAGATTTTCTGAATTAAAAGTGAAAGATGATGGTATATGCTGACTGGCTATTTATTATTATTATTTTTGCATATCCATATGCCACGTAATTGACGTAATGTGAGTTTAATTTATGGTTTTTCCTTGAAACGTGCTTCAAGGGTTATATCTTTTGACTTTGTTGACTCTTTAAGAGAGCAAAGGAGTATATAATAAGTATTCTATAAGCTAAGATTATATGTGTGCAAATATGTATTTGAGAATATGAGAGAGCTTGTGGCTATAATTTGCAAAATGTGATATTGTTCACTTTTAAAATGACGATGATGGCCAATCCTACCTACTTAAGAATTCTGCAAACAGGTTTTTTCTCATAGAGAGAGAGAGAGAGAGAGACGATGAACATAAAATGCTATAATATTATCATAATATCACATCACACCTTGTCATCTATCAAGTATACACAAACTAATAGTTTTACCAAAAAAAAAGTTTATACCTTTGGAACATTGGTCTTCATGTTTCGTTCTAGCAGACTCATAAGACTGGAAGTTTTTCATATACTCTCCTTTATGCTTGACCACCAAATCTCGGTACTGTGCAAAGAAGAAGAACGAACGAACACATATAATATAATACATAAGATCAAATTATATAATGTTTTCTTAATATGGTAATGGTAAAATATACACTTTGGGCAAAAATTTGCCATATTCCTTTTAGACTTGCTTATAACTGTGATTATTATTGCTCTACTTGAAGTTCTACGTTCAGAAAAACATGATTTGTTTATTTTACTTTTTTTCTTAGTTTATATATGTATGTACTACGTTTTAAGAAAAAAATTTAACATTCCACCTACACACAATAAGCTCATCCTAATATGTATTTTAGCTAACCTGATCCAGTTTTCCTTTAATCTTGTTGTATTCTTCATGAGATAATTTCAATAATAACTTTTTCTCTGCAATCAACTCATTAAGTTGTACCAATGTTTTAGAATTAAGAAACTCAGCATTTTCTTTAAGAGTAACTGATGCAGATTGCACTTCTTCTAAAATATGTAGACATACTTTTGTCATAATACTTTCCATACTATTTTCAAGACTATTGCCATTATTTGTTAAATTATTTATAACTGTTGTAGATAAATTAGTTAATTGTTGTGAGTATTCTTTCCCAGCACGAACTATATTTGATAAAAATTTCTTCAGGTAGTCCAATATAAGCAGTTCACCTTCAAGACGATTCATAATAACTTTTTGACCAGTGTCACTTTGAAGATTTAGAGCAAAACTAATATTAGAACTCATTTTGATATAGTAATACTTTTTCTCAACTTGTTCACAAATCACAAATGAATCATCACAAGAAATGGACAGTTATGTTTTCTTTGAACCCGGAACCAATATTAAGAAAAACTTTTTTCACTCTTTATTACTATATATCTTCTTCTACGGCGTCTTACAGTCCAAATGGCATCATGTTACATAAGATACTAAAATTGAGTTTGAGAAAAACAGATTTAGAGAGATTATTTGGAACATGGTATTATATAAAAACTTCTTCTTGTGTGTATTATAAACCGTGTGGGGTATACAGATATTTTAGAGATGCACATGAACGGAAGACTCCGAAAGTTTTTCTCCGACTTCTTTGCTCAAGTGTTAAATATAAACATGTAGCACAGTAGTAGCAATAACATGATGAGTTGGTCTCATTTCTTTCTAATGTTCTTCTATCTTTTGACTATCTTGTTGTGACAAAATTGCTATCAGCATAAAATACTCTGAAGATATGAACTTGCTATTTACTTAGCTGTAAAAGATACAACAACAATATATGTGTGTCTCTCTGTCTCTTCTCTTACTACACAACTGAACAACATTCTCTTTTCAACAGTGAATAAGAAGATTTGCACTCTTGTGACTTAACAAATGAATATGCTGAAAGATGAACTAAACAACTTTTGCTTTTTGCATATATTGCACTAGAAGAAGAAGAAGATTCTTTTCAATGTCGTATATATATTTGCATGTTGTTAGCCTTCTTACATGGCAAAGTATATATACATATGTAAATTCTAAAGCATTTGACATGTAAAATTTTCATATAAATAAATTTTTATTTCTTAAATATAATAACAAATACACTTAATTAGAATAAATTTAATTTGGTTTCTTTTTCTTTGAATTACCAAACGCAATCAAATCTTGTAAATGTGACAATACTTTAATATCCTTTTTATAAGACTTTCGATATTCTAGACGCTTCTTAAGTTTCCTTTTGCGTGTAGTAACAGTAGCAAATAATGATTTACTTAATTTAACTACATGTTGTGGTAAAATATTAAACATATTTAGTCCATCTTCTACCATATGTGCAAGTATTCTTGTATTAGTAGACAATGTTAATTTGTTGCCTTCAGAGCGAGCTTTTGCTGCTTGTACTCTTGTTTGTTGATAGGCATGTGAGTACAATGTCATGTACATTGCAGAAAGAACTTGCTGCCATTGATGATGGTTGAGTACTTTGCTTTGTCTGTGTGTGTAATATAAAATAAATCTGAATAGAATTTAATTTTTTTTTATTTTAAGAAAAAAGGTTTATCTTACAGATATGGATGTTGCTCATTTAATTCAGTAATACCATCCTTTCCTAGAATAAGTAAATTTTGTGTAAATAAATTCAGAGTTGATGAGCGTAGTCGATGATGACAAGCTACTCGTAATCTATGTAAATAGAAATCAATTGCTTGAGATGGAGTTGTCAAATTATTTAAATGTCTTCCTGGATTTCTTCTATGATGTCGACATCTTCGAAGATATCTTCTAACATATGTAGTTTCTGGTTTAAAACTAGAAAATCCTTTTGGGATTGATGATGATGATGAATCACCATTGACACTTGAAGAAAATTCCCGTGCAGCTTGAATACGACTTTGAGCATATTTCCTAAGAGAGCGACCAAAAGAATTATTAGTTTCATCACCGTCATTATTATTATTATCATCTTCATCATCATCATCATCTTTGACTTCCATTGTTGTATCCTCATTGTCTACTTGTGTTTCCTCCTCATCACCTTCTTCAACTGTCTCATCACTTGAGTCCATACCTTCACCAACTTTATTACTACCACCTTGTTGTTGTCCTTTACGTTTTTTCTTTGAACCTTTATTATAAGGCTTTCCTTTAGATTTTTTCTTAGTGGGTGCTGTTTTAGCACATCTTTGCTTAATTTTTCTAGTTTGAATTTCCATATAATTCTGTACTTTTGTTCCCTTAGGACAAACACAAAAACCATTTTTTGATACAGCTCCAGAATGTTTTGGACAACGTGCTTTCTTTGGACTATTTGTTAAAATGACACATTTTCTAGCTTCTGCAAAGTAAACTGTGCCAATTGGACATTTACATCTCATCAATACTTTGTCGTAAACTGCTCCAGTTCCTGAGCGACATTTTCCAAATACTATTGAAGCCAAAGCAAAATTTCTTCCACTTCCAGATCTTCCATATTTTCTTCCCCATTTTCTATAAGATCTTCTTAAATTATATTCTATTGGTGGCTTTTCTTCTTCTTCACTTTCACTGTCATTAGTCTCGTCTTCACTTTCCTTGATTGTCCTCTTCACTCTCTTTACTTTCTTCTCCTTCATCATCAGATATAGTGTAATCATTATCATCATTAATACCTTCATCCGTTTCTGGTTTCTCTGACTCTGGATTATTTTCTTTACTATCACTTTCTTCCTCAGCAACTTTTTTTCTCTCTTTCTCTTTCTTAGATTTCTTTCTCCTTCTATCTCTTCTTTTTTCTAGTTTTGGCTGTGGTTTAACTGGCTTACATTTCTGTACAATTTTTCCAGTTTTAATGACAGCGTAGTTGTGTAACTAAAGAGTGAAATAACATTGTAAGTATTTATATATCTTGCTAATTGTTGTAAAAAAAGATTTACTTACTTTTGTTCCTTTAGGACAACGACATTTACCACGTACAACAATAGCATTAGAACCTTTTGGACATACAATTTTCTTTCGTTTTGCAGCCAAGAAAACACATTTTTTCATTGAACTATAAAATACAGCTCCTTTTGGACAAATACATTTTCTTTTATTTGAATCATAAACTTGTCCTGATGCTGCTATACATTTTTCTCTAGTTCTTCTAGATCTTCCTTGCATTCGTTGCATAGCACGACCAGCAGCTTCTCCTGAAGACTCTGACGAATTATCTGGTGCTGCAGTCGTTGATTCACTTTCATCGTCAGACTTTTCAGTAGCTTCATCTGGATTTTCAGTGGTTTCTTCATCATCAGTACTTGCCTCTGTAGTATTTTCTTCATTCTCACTTTCTTCTTCTTCATCCTTCTCTTCATCTTTCTTTTCTTTAGATTCTTCCTTCTTCTTTCCTTTACTCTTTTTATCTTTTGAGGATGGTGCAGGTTTCTTTTTAGTTGGTTTCTTTTCTTTAGATTCTTCTTTTGACTCTGGTTCTTCTTCTCCTTCTTTTTGTTCATCTCCATTTTCTTCTTCTCCTTCAGATTCACCATCAGGTTTAGGAGTTGTTGATTTATATTTAGATAAATCAACACATTTCCAAGTAATTCTATTGGTTCCTTTTTGTCTCACTTTTCTATATTTCAAATTTGATTGTTTACAAATACATTTACCTTTAACAAGTTTAGCACCAGAATTAGCAACACATTTAGTTGGTTTTCTTGTAACTGGTTTTTGTCGCTCAGTAGGTTTTCTAGTTGTAGACTTTCGTCTTGATGGTTTTTTAGTTGAACTTTTCTTAGAAGAAGAAGATGATGATGACGACGATGAGGAGGATGATGATGATGAAGAAGAACCAGATTTCTTACTCTTGGCACACATTGAAGTGCCAGTAGTACTTTTTCTAAATCTTGAGCCTTTAGGACAAACACAATGTCCATCTTTTCTAAATATAGCACCTTTGATTGCTTTACATGCTTTGAGTACTGCAGCTTTAGAGACACACTTCTTTGCTTTCTTATGAAAAACTTTACCTTTTGGACATTCTTTTGCTGATTTTGTAGCTCGGCCAGTACTACTTAATTCACTAATTTTTACATCTGGTCCAATATCTCTTCCTATTGGTGTCATCATCAGACTTCTCCCCATTGGCATAAGACTTCTTCCCATCATTATTGGTCCACTTCCACTAGTTTGATTAGTTGTAGTATTAGTAGAAGCAGCAGACGAGGTCATTCTTCCTTTGCCTTTTGAATAATTGAATAAATTACTAGTATCATGAAATATATCGGTTTATTGCATCTAACCTTTAGCTTTTCCCTTATTGCCTCTATTTCTAGGTCCTGCACCCTTCTTAGGTTTAGGTTTTGGAGTTGTTGTTTCATCATCATAATATTCCGACTCATCAACTGGAACTTCATCAGCTTCACCGTTTTGATTATCATACTTTTCTGTTTCATCTTCTAATAAAAATTCTGGTTCACCATTATCATTTTCTTCAGCAGATTCTAAATCTGGACCTTCTTCTGGCTCTGGTTTGGGTGTTGTAGAAATATCTCTACCTCTACTACGAACTCTTTTAGGTGGCGAAAATCCTTTTTGAGGTGGAGAAGCTGCTTTTTGAGATGGTGGTAATTCATCTTCATATGAATATTCATCTTCATTATTTTTAGCTTGTGGCTTTTTAGTTGCTACTCCACTCCCTCCTCCTGATTCTTCTTCCTCTTCACTTTCTTCTTCATCACCATTATTATCTTTATTTGTTGTTACTCCTGATTTTTTATTTTTCTCTAAAGACTCATCATCACCAGCAAAGAATGGTAGATCAGTTGTTGTTAAAATTGGACCATTGCCTCCTCCTCCTTGAGTTATATTATTTAGCCATCCAAAGTCAGGATTTACTGTTGTAGTTTGATAATATATATCTGGTTCTGTTGTACTTATTAGTGGTTCAAATGTTGTCGTTCTTCTTCTACGACCTCTTCTTGTTGGTGGAAGTGTAGTAGTAGTAGTAGTACTTCTTCTTCTCTTATGTCTTCTAGTTGCATTGAAAGTTGATGGTAATTGTGTTGTAGTTCGTTTTCTTTTACGACTTTTTCTTGTTACTACTGATGGAGTCATTGTAGTGGTTGTTCTCTTACGTTTCTTGGACTTTCGTTTCTTTTTGCCACTACTACTACTACTTCCTCCTGCTCCAGATGATGATGGTTCTTTAGTTGTACGAACTTTCTTCTTTTTAGGACGTCTAGTAACAGGCATTTTAGTTGTTCTTCTCTGTGATTTAACTTTCTTTTTACTAGGAGTTTGCCTTACATCTTCTTCTTCTCTTTCAATACATTTAAGAAATGTAACATCTTTTCTACGAACACCAACAACTTTTTTGCCTGGTGGACATACACATCTTTTGGTCACTTTATCTCTTATTCCACCCATTGGACTGGCACATTTTGATGATGATCTAGAATTTCCTCCTGATGATGTATTAATTGGTTCTGG